>QVNW01000446.1:0-75693 GCA_014825475.1 Pseudomyrmex flavicornis | reverse complement strand
ATGTGGTCATAATCACGATTGTGTCATTTTTTCAATATTGTTGTGCTGAGTTAAAAACGCATTTAAATGCAAGAATCAGTGTCTTCCGGGCCGAATATCAAAATAAAACTATTTGTTACTCCTAGAGTTCGTCACCACGCATCTAACTATGTGGTCATAATCGCGATTATGTCATTTTTTCAATGCTGTTGTGCTGGGTTAAAAACGCATTTAAATGCAACAATCAATGCCTTCCGGGCCGAATTGTAAAATAAAACTATTTGTTCCTCCTAGAGCTCGTCAAGACGCATCAAACCTATTAGAAAATACAAGTTTTAAAGATTTCTTTTCCGACAGATGTTACAAATAATAGTACTTACGCAATACGATTTCTGTCATATAGAGGACTTTTTAATACGGCAGCAGTGAGAACTACACAAGAAAGATAACGAAATATGTTAACAATAAAAATTAAAAATTATTAAAACTTGTTTTATCATCTTGTCTTATCAGTTATTATTTCAGAAGCTTACCGATTTTATTGATGTACTGAGAGTAGTATGCCTGCGGATTTGTCGGTTCAAGAAACCATCTATTAAACAGTCATGTACAAGATATTATCAAAATTTTAATTTATATAATAATATAAATTTCCTTATATATATATGTATAGCATGTGTAATACATATTATATATTGAGAATATAAATTGCAAAAAGTCCATACTGGTAATAAATTTCTACGATAATAAGAGCCGTTTGCTGGATGTTGTGCAAATAAATATATTTAATATATTTTTTAATTATATTTATATTTTAAGAGTGTAAATTCTTACACATTATTTTTGAATTTTTGAATTCTTTAAATTTTTCAATTCTTATAAAATCATATAGGATGCTTGATTTGCATCACATATATGAAAATAAACCCATTTTCCCTTCCCTAATTACTTTAGAAATTATATTGCGAAAAAAACACCTCGGCCAGAGGTCGAATCTGGAATCTTTGGCTTTCCGTGCCAACGCTTTCCCTACTCAGCCACGGAGGCACATAGTGTTTTCCTCGCAATATCTCGTATATGATAATCGTATATGATAATCTGTGATAATAACGTCCATACTGGTTTTTGTCTGCGGGCGTCCTCAGCAAGTTTATCATTTTTTTCCTCTCGAATTTCAATATATTTATAATATTCTCGAGATATTCCATACTGAGGTTCAGCTAAAATGCATAACAAAAGAAGATTTTTTGGAAAGAAACTCGCAACAATAAATAAATAAATAGATGAATAAATACAAAAAGTATAAAATATTTGTGCTTCTCTTCCTTCATCGCAAAATAAAGAGAAAAAATACTAAAACAGTTCTTTTTTTTAGAAAAATTGTGCTTATAGAAAATGTACTTACGTCTTCGTAATATCTGTCAATAGCTTCGTCGCTGTACCAATCGGGCTGAAAAAATTCATGCCTCATATATTCGAGTTTCTCGAGAATCGCCTCTCTTGTAGACTCATCCATCCATGTGGCGTTTCTTATTTGTTGACGAATGGCGTCTTTAATGTCCGTACTTATTTCTCTAATCTGGAATCATTTTCGAGAACGAGTTAAATTTATTTTACACATAGTGTATGATTCTATTTTAGTTGCAAAAAGTAAACTTACGTCCTGTATATTTTCGAACGATATGTATTTCTTGATATATTCATGCGAAATAGCAGATTTGAAGTTAACATTGTTTATGCAACTTATCCATTTTATATCATTTTCTTTCGATTGTTCACTGACTGCGTCCATAATGCCGATATCATTTACTTTCTGTGGTTTGATATAGTCCAAAAACTTTTTGATTACAGTCCATACCATAAAATTAACTGCAATTACAATTCAACATCGCTGGGTTGATAACATAATTTTCTTATTTTATATATTATTTTATAAATCATTCTTTTATATTATTCCATAAATTTTACCAATAGTACGTGACGATGTTCGTTCCAACAATGGCCCCAAATTGATAATATATTTATACGCTGGAACGACGATCTTTTCAGACGGTTCAATTGCGATTCCTTCCGATGCAAACACTTCCTGAATACTTGAATGCCAGTCAATCTGTAATGAATACTTTATAGAAATGTATAGAAATGTATAAAAATTGTATACAATAAAGTATATAATTAACATATGGAGTCAAACCTTTCCATTTATTCCGGGATGTTGCTTGTCGTACTCTTCTTGTAATTGTTGGATTGTTAGCGGAATGTAATATTTATCAACATCCATCAGGTCTTCCTCGGTGCTTGTTAACTGTGAGCATTAGAGAATAATTAGAATAGTCATTTTGTTATCAAAGAATCTAAATGAACAGCTTCCAGTATTGGGAAAAAATTATTACATAAAAAAAAATAAATATATTACATAACATAAAGAAATCGATTGAAATATCGTGAAATCACTAATACATAAAACTATTTAATTGACGTATTTTTTAATTTAATGAGTACTAACGTTAGCCAGTCCTATCTCAAACTGGTATATATCACATGCATCTTGAATAAGATTATCCATCTCGACGATTCCGCCAGTTTCTTCTATAAGACGTTTCGCAAAGCTTACGATGTTGGTGTCATATTTTTCGTTTCGTGAATGAGTGTTGTTTAGCTGAGTTATGTCGTCTCGAGATACAGACAATGAAGTTTCAAGAATCTAAAAAAAATATAATTTTCAGTAAGTTATTTTTTTCCAAACGTCGAGTCTGTATATCATGCGTTGTTCACGAATATAATTGCTTTTGCTATTTCTATTATTCTCTTGCGCGAATAAGATTAGTATGATGAGTAGTGGTGTAACATTGATTATAATTTATAATATATTGTATATTAATATAATATACATACATAGATAACGTTACTGTTGGACATCTTGCTATCTATAAACACGTGTATATTATAAAAGCCATTGTCAAATTCTTTTTTATGTATAATGGTGCTAACATCTTGCCACGTTAAATTTTTTTCATTCCAATCGTGATGAGACATAACTATTGGCCATCCGCCGTAGCTATTTACAATAGCGCTCAAGTTACTTTTACCGACTGCTTTAATATCTTTTAAGAATCGAAACAATAATCGTTTTTTTTATTTTATACATTTTAAATATTATAGTTTTCTAAATTAGAAGCATTCGTAATAATTATTTTTAGCAATATAGTGACACGTACCTTGATCCATGCACTGCGCGAATACCTGTTTTGCTTTTTGCAAAGACATAGTATCGCTTAGCTTAATCGGTGCTTCTAACATTTCTGCAATCAACAAATCGTTGGAATGTTACATGTACATAAATGCGTGTACCACATGAATTGTAAAATCGTTTTTTTAATACTATTTTATAATTAATACAAATACATTCAAACAAGTTTTTATAAAAATGTCACATATCAATTTTTGTGCAATGTGTTATTTTGCTTATAAAAGCACGAAATTTTCGGATTTCTGAAATATTAATGATTTCTGGTCTCCGTGTAATTGATTATTTCAATAACGTGACGCGCATACACGAAAATCCGTTTGAAAGTGTCCAATGAAAGAAAACAATTACAAAATTCAACGTTCTTTACTTGACTTTGCGCGAAGTACATAACACATAATTTTAGCTCGATTTAGTCTTACTTAGACATACTTTTACACATTCTTCATACGTATATATCTTTGTTTGTATATTTAAACATAGAAAATTTGTACTAAAACTATATTTACCACGAAGCTGATTCTGTGTTTTTCTTATGAGCACTGAGAAAAAGTCAATTTTTGGAAATGATAGATTCGCTCGGTTAGTTTGTAACCATCCGCCACAAGCAAATTTGTAAAAATTATCACATGGATCAACGGTACGATTGAGTTTGGCTAAAATCTCTGAAGCTATAGAAATAAATGGTTTTACTATTAAATGGTCATACATATAGAACAAGTTATAAAAGTAAAAATTTAATTACGTGCCTGCGTTTATACATTCATCAGTGGCACATAACGTATATTGACTGTTTGTCGCCAGATCGCCGAATGTAACATGCGCGTACATTACAGCTATCAGAAAAACTCTGCAAAAATGTGTTAAATGCAAAACAAGAAATATATAATTAATATTATAGAGACATATGCTATTATAGAATTATTATATCAAATATAATTGTAATGTTAGGAATATTACATAACTCTTACATAAAGAAACGGTACGTCCCCATAGTATGAGAAATTTGTAACACAAAATAGAAAGGTCAATCGGCACCGCTTGTTTTCGATTTTGTGTTCGCGATTTCAAAGATGATCACTAATGAACTGCCGTCGCAAAAAGAAAAACGCTCGAATTAAATTTTTCTTATAATCGGAAATGTCAAAGTACAGATATAGAGTACATTGAGTTACATAAAAGAAACAAACTATACCGTATATTTGCGCTTGGGTAGTTTAATTAAGACTCATAAATATATGCCAAGTGATGCGTTGTAACATTTTTGTTCAAAAATGTCGTACATTAAAGACGCATATATCTACATGAAGTGTTTTAATCCAACGAGAGATTTTAGTTAATAAATAGTGTTCTAAGTTCTTTCGAAATAGTCAGACATAAAAGTATTCCGAGACGAAATCATCTAAAAAGTATACGTTATGTATAAAATTCTAACAGTGTTAATGTAATCTTAATTAATTTTTACTTTCAGCACGGTACTTACCAACCATCGAAGCAGTGCGCTGGCTAAACTTGACTGTAAGTCTATTTAAGATTTCTGTAACGTGAGAAAGAACGTCTCTATATGTTTATACCAAAAACACGTGGCATGCTCGTGTTTGGCATGTGAACGATCCAAAGTTATACAAAGAGTCATATTCGTAATTCTTAGTTTTTCTCTGTAATTTGTAGTAATAAAATTTAAAATCCGACACGCAAGGATTTACTTATATTAACTGTAAATACTTATGTGTAATACAAGAAAAAGAAAAAAATCATATTATTATAGCTTTTTGTCAATCGCATTGTTCTACAAGCGTTTTTCAGATTAAAGCCATCAACAAATATCGTATTGATTCTTGTATTATGTATTTGCAAAATGTAATAAAATGATAGGATTGATTAATTCAAAAGTAAATTTTTTGAGAATATGTTGTTGCTAATGTATTTCTTTACACGCAAACACGTATTACATTCATGTAGATACATATACTATATGTTACTCGTATTATATGTTTTTTTTTTATAATATTTTAAAAATAAATTGTTTGCTAAAGAAGAAACAAACGCGTATTTACAAATTGTGTGGTTAGGTATAAATTACACATTACACATTTCGTCGTTCTATTCCCAAAAATTGCATTTCTTCTCTGGATTCATTGGCATTTCTTCGGGACATTCGTAAGCATCGGCAAAGTAAATCAAATTCGATAGACTGCCGCGAACTCTAACTTCATTTGGAGAATGGATGCCCGAAGTGATCTCTTTTAAACGTTTGTTCTCAATATTGTCGCAGAACATCTAAAAAAAAAGAAAAAATAATATATCTGAAATATTATTATCTGCTACTGCTCCATAATAGTTTTAATGACTTTTTGTTTAAAAGACGTTTCTGCACATCTTTTAATATATCCATAATACTTTATCAGGCACTTACTTGAGCGAACTTCAGGAAAAAAATTTGATCCTCGCTGTACTTCTCCAGTCCCGCCAACCGCCACTCGTACATTATCATCCCGGTTTCCATTTTTCTGATTTTATACGCTTTATATACAGCTAGAAGACCTGCGAAATCGCCGATGTAATTTTCGAGCGTCGAATATTCGTTCTCCTAAGACAATTTCATTTTGTGCATGTCAAACTAAAGAAATTAATTTTGAGAAATTTAAGACGACAAAAATTTTAGTCATCACTTTTGTGCTGTTTTTGTGTGATTTACTTACAGAAGCAGTTTTATGTTCTAATCCCGGAAACAGATCGTTGTACTGGTTGGCGAAACATTTCGCTACTTTGTCGTACTTATTGACAGCCCTTGGCGACCATAATTGCCAAGCGTTGCCGCTTTTGTTATATCTACGACCTGTAAACAATATTTTGTCTTACGATTTTTCTCATTAACACAAGATATAAAAAATTATTTACCGTGAGTATCAAAGGCGTTATTAATTTGACGTCCAATAAAAGATCCTATCGTTGCATAATTGAGAATGCTGATACAAAATGCGAATTTTAAAGATTTTTCAAGATTTTTCTTAACAAAATGTTACATGTATATATAAAAATTATATACTTACTCGAGATAAGTTCTGTTATATATAGGACTTTGTAATAGAGCAGCAGGGATGACTTACACAATAAATATAACAAAATTAATTAATAATAAAATTTAAAAGTGTTCAAATTATTTTATCAATTATTATTATCAAGTTTAAATCTTTACCGATTTTATTGTAAGAAAAACTGTAATAAGGATTTACATCTGTCGGTTCTATATCCCAGCTATTACATAAAAAAGAAATTACGCATTAACAGTCTTACTTTATTGATTTAACAATTTCATTTTGTGTGTCTTATACTTTATATGTGTGTGTGTATATGTGTAATATATATTATACATTAAGAAAATAAGTTGCAAAATGTTCATACCGTATGTTGTCGACAGGTTTTGTCCTCAGTGAGCCCAACATTTTCTTTTTCTCGAATTGAAATAAATTTATTACAGTTTCGACATATCCAGCCGTATTGACATTTAACTAAAAATTTATTATATATTATTCTTATTGTGTATCGCAAATAGAAGAGAAACTACTAAAAGCTCTACTTCTTATATAATATTGTTCTTTTAATAAGTGTACTCACGTTTTCATAATAGTTGTTAATGTCGTCGCTGTCCGGTTTCACAAGTTCGTATTTTATAGCAGCCAATTTCTCGAGAGACGCTTGTTCCGTAACCGAATCCATCCAAAGGCAGTTTTTTATGTGGTGATAAACGACATATTCAACGTCCATGATTATGTCTTTGATCTAGAATGATTTTGGTTTAAAAATTATTTTATTTCATATATATCGCATTTTTGTATTTGTGCATTACACTTACTTCCTGTATACTTTCTTGTGACAAATATCTCTTTACATATTCATGCAAAATAGCGGACTTTAAATTGTAACTTTCCACGCACCGTAATTTCTTGTCGTTTTCTCTTTTGTCTGCGCGCATCGTGTCAAATGCGCTATCCTTTGATATCGATTGTCTTATGTGTCGATAAAGCTTTCTGATTGAATTCCATTGCATGTAATTAACTGCAATTAAACATTGTATCACCGGATTGATAAGAAATTTCTTCACTTATATAATCATTTGTATTCTATTATTCTTGTAAACACTTGAACGTTCCGAAAATCTTACCAATGGTACGAACTGGTGTTCGCTGTAATAACGGTATCAAATCGATAAGATAGTTGTACGTTTGAACGATGAGGTTTTCAGACGGTTTAATCGTTATTCCTTCTGACGCAAACACTTTTTGAAGAGTAAGATGCCAGTCAATCTGTAAGAGAAAAGTCAAAATTCTAATTATCTAGAAATTCTATCTAATAAAATATATGTATATATAATTAGTATCGATTCAAACCTGTCCCTTTCTCCCGGGATGTTGCGCGTCGTATACCGTTTGCAATTCTTCAATTGTTAGATTGTAAAATGTGTTACTTTCTTTGTTGTTTTCGTAGTCCTTTGTCAACTGTAAAGATTAAGACAATTGAAATAGTCAATTGACGCGAGCGGTCATTGAAGACCCTGTATAAATAACTTTTAAATTAAGAAATGAAAAACTGTTAAATAACTTGTTTTATTTGGAAAGACAAGAAACATTGCAATAACATAATAATAAATCGTTGAGAGTGTTTAAAAATTAGCAACACTTAAAATTATTTAAATTATGTGAATATTGTAATAAACTACAATGATTTTTCATACTAAAGCCAATTTGATCTCAAAGTTTATAATGTCAAGCGCTTCTGCATAAAGTCTAGCGTAAGTCTTAGCTCTGAAGTCTGTTTTTGCGAGATCAAGTGAAATGTTTAAGATGTAAGATTTATACTCCTCCTTCTGCCAAGGAGTTTGACTGAGCTCAATCATGTGTTCCGATGACTTTAGTAAGGTAGGTATATTGATCTAAGAACAAATGTAATTTTTGTTAAAGTTTAAGTCTCTGTTTCCATTCGTCGATTTATACAATATCTTATTTGTTCTTTGCAAATGCATAATTTTACGAAAATAATATAAATAGAAATATAACACACATACATGGTGCTACAATATTGAATATAAGTTATAATATACAGAATTAAACGACACATACAATAATGCTTCTGTCAGACATGTTGGTATTCGCGAACACTGCTATTTCAAAAAGACCGTTATCAAATCCATTTTCAAGCAAAGTAGTGCTAACATTTTGCCACGTCACATTCTTGTCTCTCCACTCGCGATAAGTCATAATCAATGGCCATTCGAAGTATTTATTCACAATGGCTTTGAAGTTACTCTTTCCTGCCGCTACACTGTTCTCTGAGAATCAGGAGATTAAGTGCTATTTTTTTTTTTTTTGATCTTTAGATGTTTGATTATTTTTTTACTAGTAATACTCATGTTAATTACTTTATTTTTTCATCGCGTAGTGATATACGTACCGTAATCTACGCACTGCGCGAATATCTGTTTTGCTTTCTGCAAAGACTGAGTATCGTATTTCTTAATAGGTTCTTCTAAGATTTCTGCATGTAAGAATTCGAAAGATTGTTTTAGATATATCTAAGTTTGTACATATATTGTAACATAAAGTGTAAAATAATTTTTATCCAAAGTCATGCATGTTTCACTATCTGAATCTGAAGATAATCGGGTTCAAACTCATTATTTAAAAAAAAAGGGAAATATCCTCGCGTATTATATATCTTATACAGTTTACACGAAAATTTTCAGATTTCTGAAAAATTTGCAATCTCCTGTTTGAGTGTGATTGTTTTTTTGCGTTAACTTGAAGAGCATACACGAGTTTAGGAGTTGTGCCACGAGATAGTACAAATTTAAGATTCAAAATTTTCAGTTGGCTACATACAGCAAGAAAATAAGACTGCTTATATTTTCATTGTGGCTGAGTGACATTCAGTCTATAGTTATTTCTGTGTATTATGTTTTTGTGATATTTGATTGTCTTTTGTAAGTTTTGTTTTTACACTAAAGTGACTTTATATGAAATTCGAATGAAAAAGACTCGAGGAATGAAGTAAAAACGTTATCGTCTATTTTGTAAGAATAAAGAAATATTTGCTAATCAACACTTAATTGTGGCTCGATTTGATCTGTGTAGTTTTTAAATTTTTCTTTCATACAAATTTATGTATACATATTTTTAGATACGTAGTACATTTGCAATAAAACTACATTACCTTGAAGTTGCTTCTTCGTTTTTGTTTTGATTTTTGACAATATGTTAATCGCATACGACTGATTCAGTGGATTATTTTTTATCCATCTACCACAAGCAAACATGTAAAAATTATCGCAAGGATCAACTGTTTCGTCAATACTGTCTAAAATCTCAGAAGCTATCGAGAGAGAGAGAGAGAGAGAGAGAGAGAGAGAGAAATACAGTAAAAAAAAAAAACAAAAATATTTAAGTGGTCAAACATAAACAGAACAAGTTATAAAATCAACATTATATCAATTTATAAATGTACCTGCGTATATACATGCATCAGTGTTGCAGTATTTATACTGAATACCATATATATCCGTTACGTTCGCGCACGTTACAGCCGCCAGAGAAACTCTGCGTTGCAAACACGAAAAATATATGATTAATACCGATATGAAAAAACATTTCTATTTCACAATAAAATTGTAGAATTGTTATTAACTCTTACAGAATGAAGAAATACATTTTTATATTGATGATAATTTTGTAACACAAAATACGAAGTTGAATCGGCACTGCTTCTTTTCGATTTTGTGTTTCGCGATTTCAAAGATGATCACTGTAATGAACTGCGTCGCAAAAAGAAAAACGCTCGAGTTAATGTTTCTTTATTATAGGATGTTCGAATTGTATATAGAGTTATATAAAAAACAATAGATAAAAATTAACTATATCGTATGTTTGTACTTGATGAGTTTCAATAAAAATAATTGTTTATTCCAAGTGATGCGACAAAATACTTGCTAAAATATCGCACACGTTAGACGTATTTCATATAAATATCCATATAAAGTGTTTTTTATTTCCACCAAGAAATGTGTTTTGCTTTTAAAATAATAAGAATTTAATCTTCTTTCGAAAAGGTCATAAAATTTTTCCGTGACAAAATCAGTTAAAACTACACGTAGAATATTATAATTACAACGATGTTAACGTTTTAAACAATTCAACTCTCAGCACACCTATTTGTTGTATCGAAGCATTGCGCGGACTAAAACTGACTAGTCGTACTTGTTCGTTGAAGTAACGGGCGACAAAACGTTCCCCTACATGGGACTTGTATCATGAGACTTGTGTCATGTAATTGGTCGGAAACTATTCCAAAAGTCAGTATTCGTAGTTCGTAATATTTCTCTGTAATCCGTTGTACGAATGTGACTTATTAAAGTGTGGCACGATGATTTAATTACATTAATTTTCGCTGTAATTACGTGTAAAAAAGAACAGTAATTTAGATTTTACAGATTTATATAGATTAATATAGGGTGCTTAAAAAATATGTTAACACATACATAAAGAATTTTCTAAATGTGTTTTTCTCTTATTATTTTTTAAAAAAGATAAGAAAAGATTTTTATATATCCAAATTTGTGTGTGTGTGTGTGTGTGTGTGTGTGTGTGTGTGTGTTGTGCGCAAATAATATGATATTTCATTAACATTGTTTTATTATTTGTCATGATAAAGAAAAATACATAATGTATAGAAACATTATTATAGAAATCAGTAAAACATCCAAAGTTCTACCAGATAGCGATGCAAATATTATGTAAGAATATATTTGTGAATAATTGAAGCAAGATAAAATACACATTGTGTTGTTAAAAAGCAGAATTATATCAAATCGATTTTTATATAAATTTTATTTTATATTTTTCTATTACTTGTTTGGAGAGAGAAGTAAAAAGAAAATAAAACAAAATGTATGTGACATTAATAATAGAATATAGAAGATTATATAGAATATAGAATATAGAATTATTGTGACAGAAAGTTTTAATGTGTTAATCATTTGTTTTTTCAATAAATTCATGTGTCTGATGTTTTCAAAAACATATTGTGACACAAAAACACATTGCTCCGTTAAACTTTAGAACGCTCACCTTATCTCACGATTTTCGAATTACAACTTATCTATTTCCTATATATCATTCATTGATATCTTTGAATAATATAAATTTTTTCGGTGTTATCGTTGAATATATGTATATCGCCTCGTGTAACTGTTAACCTGTCAGACTTTAGAACGCTCAACTTATCTAATTCCTATTGTCATTTATTGATATCTTTGAATAGTAAACATGTTTTTGAGTAAACACTGACGATTCTCACAATATTTTTAAAAATGTTTATTGAGACAAATCACAGATTTGTAAACCATGGAGTACTTACACATATATCTTCCCACTATCTCTATAAAAGAATATATAACAGTATAATTAATATAAGTTCTTGAAAAAGTATCACACCATTCATATTTAGTCTCATCGCAGATTGTTATCATAAAGCGTGTATCTAAACATGTCGTTGTTACGTTTCAAATAATTTGTTGTCTCGTATTAATTCGCATTTCCGATGTGTGGAGAAGGATAAATATTTTGAAAAAAAATCAATCGCATTGTGTGTTTTTTTACGTATTGAAACTGATTATTGTATTATTTCTACAAATATAACATTAAAATATTATTCTTCGATAAACACACTTATTTTTAATCGTCAATTGAATGCCTTTTTAGTAGCATATTCATCTCGCAGTAAATATCGCATAATATATCATCTTTGTACGAAAGTTTTCAAGTATCATTATATATGAGAAAAATACTTGTTTGATATAAAATTATTTCAAAATCATTGCAAAAATGTCTGAAATGGAATGTAGATTATAAAGGCGCGTATTTAAAACTTTTTTTTTTTTAATTTTATTTCACAGACTGATTTTTGACAACTCGTCTCATCTGACGAGTGCACATTCAGCTGCATCTTTTAACACGCACAATCGCAGGCGCAACGGCGCACGCGCTTCTCACGACGATGAAGAAAAACGTCTTCCGGTACGGAGCGCACGGAACGTGGTTGCACGTCTGTGAACAAGTAAATTATTTTGTCAAATGCAATGTCTTCAAACATGTGGTCACTATAAAAATAATATCTGATATATGTGGTCGTGTAATAACTTAGTAATAGAAGTAATCTTCAACATAAATAAATTCATTTAAGAAAAAACTATCTAATGTAAAAATCTGAAGAAAAAAGATGTTTATTTACAGTGCGGACGGGCTTTCTCTTCCTGCAAAGATTGTTCCTGTTGTTGTTGCTGCTGCGGTTGCGGCTGCTGCTGTTGTTGTTGAATTATCATATGTGTCTCCTCATGCTGTTCCTGCTGTTGTTGTTGCTCACGTTGTTGCTCCGTAGACTGGCCATCTGACACTTCAGCTCGCGCTTCCACCGGTATCTCCAAAGACTCAACAGGTCTCAGAGCAAATCTCGAAATCGGGAAGGCACGACCCTCAACTACCTGAGATTCGAGAGATTGCTTCTTTTTTTATTTTTATTAATTGCGTTACACGAAGTTTTGTTCGTATTTAATTACATATGAATTATAATTACGCAATGCGGTGATATATTACGTATAATTGCCACGTTAAATAAAAAAACAAACAAGAATAAAAAAAAAATTGGCAGCGGTGGGATTCGAACCCACGCCTCCGAAGAGACTGGTGCCTTAAACCAGCGCCTTAGACCGCTCGGCCACGCTACCACACCGTGACATGAGTAACTGTATTGCACAGTGATTCTCATGATCGATATAGACTGTACAGCTTAAAAGTTGTTAATGTTTAAGTTTCCAGATAAAAAAAAGTAATTAATGTTTTTAATCGGATAAATTAATTTGTTTTCAAATAGATTGTTATTAAGAATTTACTCTGTACAAATAAAACTTTTATTCAAGATAATAAAAACATTAGTATCTTGATTTTTGTTATACACATATCTCATTATTATATTAAATTTTCATTAAAGTTAATTTACCTGATGAATTATATTACGTATTTCTACAGGCACAGGGAAGTTCTTTTCAATCTCATCGCTCTCTTCTTCCTGACCTGAGAAGGATTTCGCTTCCTGTTGTTCGTCGCCATCCGAACGTTGACGACCTTCAATATTTCCGTGTTCGATCAAATTTCTCACTTCCACCGGAAGTGGGAATGGTCCTGCTGGCATTGCAAATTCCTGTTTGCAGGTTGGTTCTTTTTAGTTTTTCGTACAATTATTTCCAAAAATCAAGATCTATATACATTGTTAATCTTGTGATTCGAATGTGTTGTAATGCGTTTTTCTTCAACTTACTTCACGTCGCGCTCCCTCTGGCACTTCGTTGACTGGGAATGGTCTGGCTTCACCGGTGATGTGCTGGATGATGTTCTTGATCTCCAGCGGTACTTGTTGAATGATTCTTCTGATTTCGATGGGAATACCTTGGAAGGGAGAGCGCGGCTTTTCAGGTACAGCCTGAGAAGAAGCAGGTGGTCTCTGTTCGGTCTGCGGGATCATCATGGAAGGTATTCTCTGATCTTGGATCTGCGCCTCGGCTTGCGGTGGAGGAGGCGGCATCATAGCTGGATCTTGCTGATCATGATTATAAGTGTTGGGAACCTGCTCGGCCTGCTGTTGATACACCACCGAGACCTGCTGCGGTTCTTGGCGTGGCTCTTGAGGCATCGGCCGCATATTTCTCAGCGGGTCCATTGGAAAATGACGCAGTTCGATAGGAATTTGGCGCATCTCGATCTAGACACAATATTGACATAATTAAACATTCTGTAATAAATGACATTTTTGTTTTATATTTATATAATCGAGACTCACTTGCGGTCCCATCGGATTGTTTTGAGGTCCCATCGCGGGCGTCTGCGGACCTATTCGAGGCGGTCGCATCTCCATAGTCAAGTGCGGAAGATTACGGAGCTCAGGAGGAAGCGCGCCCGGTGGGATGTGATTCAGTCCTCGTGGATCGCCGAGCGGCAGCTGCTGCATATCGGACACTTGATACTGGCCTTGCATTTGATATTGGTGATAGTTGGGATTAGGTTCCTGTGACTGAAGAGGAATTTGCAAATGGCCCAGTGGAACAATGATCGGAGTGAGCATCTCTTGCTCTCCTTGTCTGTAAAATAATAATATCATCAGTATTTAATGTCTCTATGTGTGCATACACACACACAGCTTCGTGCTACTTACTCCTGATTCGGATTGCCTGATTCGCAAAAGATGGCAACTCGTTCGCCGCTCAGTCTCTGGAAGCGCTGCGGATCGGTGTTGTTATCCAAGTTGTTATTGGTTCCGTCCATCACTTCGTCGGCTCGTCGTCGTTCAACTACGCAAGAAACTCTGCTGCGAGCTTGTTGAATTAGCGTCTGAAAGAATCATTAAACTTAGAAATTCGATTGTGCAACTTTAATAAAATTTAATTAAGCTTTTATGTATAAAATACACTCACGCCTGCAATGTCGTCAAGATCCAACTGAAGAGGGAGTTTAATGTGCACCGGTGGAAATTCATCGTCATCATAATCGTCGTCGTCATCGCCGCTCTCGCTATCGGATTTCGAGCTGTTTTCTCCTTCTTCGTGGACCTTCATGTCCTTAGTGTCCGGATTGATCTCTTTCTTCGTTGGCGCAGCGAGGCTTTGCAGAGAATTCTTCGACTCAACAGATTCCTATAAACACGCACAATATTCTTTATCAGCTTTTCGTAATGCTCGTATAAAAAGAAAACTTTCTTTTTTATTGTTTATATTTCAATATAATTGTTGCAAACTTATAAAATTCACGTAAAAACTGAACTTTCTAATTTATGTACATTCTATTATTATTTATGTACATTATATTAATCTACTGAAATCTCTTTTACAGTTCTACATCCATTGCTTTAATTCTAAGAAATGGGTCGTACTGTGATTTTTTATCTTCGGGAGAGAGAAGCTGGAAAAATATTGACGAAACAGTATAGAAGAGAGTATATTCCTTTCCTCGAGGCTTTGAAAGTCAGGCAAACATCGCTCGCCGCGGCAATCGTTTGTTTAAGCAACTCGTCTTCCTGGTCGCGACATCGGGTCACTAGTGAAAGTGAATTCACTTTATATTATCACATTGTAACCTCAGCAACGAGTTGAAAATCGTATGCGAGCCGAAAGAAATAGCAAGACGGTAAACCTTATAATTTCAAACTTTTGTCGGCGACGATCGTGCCGTTTCTCGCAGTATCCGGTGATAATACTTTTACAATCATTCAGGCATAGGAATTATCGCGATGTAAACATCTCGAAATATCATCAGTATTGACACAACGTCTTTCCTAATGTGTAAAGAAAGAGAGTTATCGCCAATTGGCTAACAAATGTTTCGTGCAAAACCTCCGCATTGTTTCCAACGCGCGTCGATCCAAGTGCGGTTACAGTTGTAACAGCAACAATGCAACTGTTAATTTCTGATACGTTTGCCAACATGCAGTAAATTGTATTGTTGCAACTAACAATTGCTTTATTCTTGAGCAATTTAATTTCAGCATATTTATTTTGTTCGAAATGCAATTTTATAATTTTTCTTCAGTTATAAGTAAATACAATATTTTTATTACATCTCAAGAATTTAATATTGCATTTACATTTAATTAATTTCAGATAAAGAAAAAACGTTAAACGTTTGCATCGTTATTTCCATATGTCACTCAAAGCGTGTAAGAAAATCTCGACATGAAAGGAAATGTCGTGCGCACTTTCATCGCATTTGCTTTGCTTGTCACTTTGCCAGATATTTCTACAATACATGACAACCGTTTAGATATTCATTTTTTTATCTCAACAACCGTGTCAAACTCATCGGTTAAAAATCGTCGCTAACATATTTTTTCTATATTTTCTTTATATTTTCTTCGTGCAAAAAAATTGAAAACATGTTAAACAATGCATCGCGCATATGTGTCACTTCTCGCTTCTCGCGGAGGCTTGTTACAGAAATAATTATTCTGCGCGACGCGCGAGATCATCGAGCGACGCGAAATTTCGCGATGGATGTAAAAAAAAGAAAGAAAAAAGAAAACGAGAGCCGCGCGTTTCCATTCACTCGGGATTCACGGAGCGTGCGACGCGAAAGAAATCACCTCGCAATTTGCCGCAGCAATGACTTCGCCGTACACGAATGGCTTTCTTTAGAAAACACGACAACCTTCCTCAAACCTATCAATTAGCGGTCCATTATGACTACCTATCGTTTTTTTGTAAGATGTATGTGCGTGGTTGAGCGACGTGATAGCGGTATAGTTGGGACAATGCAATTTGTTGTCGCAACTTCGCAAGCTCTTCTGCGATTGTCGTATAAATTAATTCACGAGGACTTACAAATTAGTTTTTTATTTTTTTGTTCGGCGACAATGGGATTGGGTGTAGAATAACGCGCGTGTATAACAAATGCAGTATTTTAAATCGACTTTAAATAACTGTCGCGAAGAAGTTAACATAACAATACAATTAGCTGAGAGAAAATCTTTTTAGAGAACATTCACCTCGCTGCCAGCGCGCAACCTACTTTCATGAAAGTTTTCCAAGTGTCTTGTTACTCCGAGAGACGATAAGAAACCTGCAGCATACTAAAGACGTAGCATCGTTCACGAGAATATAGAAATATTACTGATCTACTGTCTGTTAAATATAATCGTTATTTTAAATCGCGTGATTTCTCACAAAAACAAACAATTGCCAGCGTTTCTTTTTTATATTTCTTTCACTTCACAATTTAATATATATTTAATTTATATTGTAAACAAACTTAAAAAATATGATCTGTGTATAGAAATATTATACGAGGAAATAGATAATCTCTCTCATAGACGACTGACTTCCGTTTGTTGTATGTGCAAATTACTAGAAAACGATTGCGACATCCAGGAATAATACGCAAGGAAGATACGTGCATGTGATTGTTAATTTGCACGTGTGACACACTGAGAATAGAGGGTAACGCACAAAGTTGATCCTTGAAACGATGGATGGCTCAAAAAAGAAATACGAAGCGAACCGTTCATTTAAATAATGAAGCATCAGGAGAAGTCTTTTTACCGCCACAGTGAAATCATCGATAATTAATGCCAAGATGATTAAAATTCAGAAGATGGAAGAACGATTATTTTTTTAATGCTTTTGATTCCTTTAATGGACGACTCTATATGTGATTATGATTGGCAATAAAAAACACACAATTACTCGTACTTGACAATCGAGATATTGGAAACAATTTTTTTTTCATTTGCAAATAAAAACAAAATAGTTTTCAAATTCATGCGTATATCGTTCTGCACAAATTATTTTCATAAATATTTACAAATAGTTGAAATTCTCCAGTACTTTTTTAAAGTACTAAATATCTATTTTGATTTATTTTTTCGGGTGACAAATTTCTAACAATATTGAAAGTAATTAATTTATATTCTTATGATTACACATGAACATTTCATAGTTTCTTTTTTCTTTTTGAGAGAAATTTTGCAATTTTCTAGGTCGGTTCCGAGGACAACTCGAAGCGCGATTCGTTTCTGCGATCACAAATGAAATTTCATTGACTCCCACGATGACCGATTTTCACCTTTCGCGCGACCGTTACATGAACCGAGAGCGCTTTTATATATCCCGCGTTCGGTATTACATTCTCGTAGCGTGTATCCATCTTACTTTCTATCGGTCGCCATAACCGGACGGGAAGCGGCGGAGGCCGCTACGACCGGCGTTGTATTCACGAGCGATCAAAACGCGACAGATGGGTTGAGGTGCCACTATATCGCGAATGCATTGAGAATATGGTAGGGAACAGCGTCGCGGAAATTTGCGGAAGCAATCCAATTTGAGAGAACCGTTTACCTTATGAACAAGAAAGACCGGAGAGAAAAAAAAGAGGAAGCGAGAGAGGGAGAGAAATTGATTGCCGACAAAAGAGAAAACACGTTGCGCGATTGAGCACGCGGCTTCCGTGTACTCCACGACTATGTACACTGAAGCTCGTCTAACGGGAGAGACAAATGCAGGGCGATAGTGCACGTTTATGAAGTTCGAACCAAAACCTGATATAAAGGACTTGTACTCACAAATTAAAAAAGAACAAAAGGAAATAATTAACCACTTGTTTCTGCGACAAGTTAAATAGACAAAAACATACAAGCTTGCAATAAAGGAGGAAAAAACAAATTAAATATCTAATTTAAATTATTTCCTCTATTACACACAGATACATAAATTGTTTAATTGTAAAGTAACAAACAACTTGGTAATAAATTCGTATTTCCTCTAACAATCGCGTCGATGTTTACACACATGTCTCGTTATCGATTGATCGAAGCGCACAATTGATCGCTATTACAATTGTCACAAATTTGCAAATAGTAGCGGCAGCTATCTCGTTGATCCCGCGCGCGCACAACCGCAATCACATATAAGGAACGCAATCTGAATTACGTAATTCCCCCGGCTGCGGTTCTCCTTGAACGCGCCAGGCTCCTGGCACCGCTTCGCGCCGGTTTCTTTGCGTTTCGTTTTCTTGTATATTCACGGACGGTGTCCGTGTTCCCGTGAGAGACTATACGTGTCTCTTCATACGTCACATTCTGCCATTGGAATTTGCCGTTGTCCGTATATCGGTAAGTTCGGTTCTCACCGCTCTTCCTCCTCCGGTTTTTAATGAAAGAACGCGTGCATTGTTGCCGCGAGATTGTTCCAACGCGTAGAAAAACGTGTATTTCTTTTTTTCTTTATGCACATCAATCAAGAAGCATTTCGCGATCACTTTCACAGAAACCGTAATTGCGGGTAGCTATTAAAAGCAAAGAAAAGAAAAGAAAAAACACGCTTTTATTACCTGACAAAAATTGCAATTTGCGTGCCAATTCAAGCGCGAGCTCGCAAAATACCAATTGCATTCCTTCGCCGCTCTTTTAACCGAGTGCATAAGAATGTACACAAATTGCAAATAACTCAACGCTTTCTAAATTTCTGACATTTTATGCTTATTCATTCATTAGCATCCGACTACGTAATTTTCACCGGGCGCATCCAACTTTCTTTGATAGAGCGAGTCGACTTCCCGAAATTCTTTTCCTTCTTTTGTGCGCACATTTGTGCACTCTGCACAAATTTCGCGACCCAATTAAACATATCTCAGAAAAACAAAAATATATTACGTAAATGTGTATGCAAAAATCGTTTGCGTAATAATTTTTCCACGGAATACGTCTTGCGATTGCGCAACAAAACTGAAGAAGCAGGAAAGTCCGGGAAAATTAACTCGCTACACATTCAATTACCTTACCAGACGATGCGTTACCCGGAGGTGTGAAAGATGCTTGTAAAACATCTCGCTGCGATGTTTTATCAGGGCAAGATATTTGCGCAGATGTGTTACTGATATCGAAGTTAAAATGTGTATATTTACGTTGAAAATGCAAATGCACGCGTTATCAAAAAAAAATTACACGTAGTTACAAATCGCTTAATCCACACAATTTGCACTGCGCGAAGCACTCGCGTATGTGCGTTTTTTTTTTTTCACATGCTTGTTGGAAAAGTTTGCGTTCGACTCTAGTTACATATAAGTCCTATGATGCAAAAGCTATCGGTTTATCTCTCTGTTACCCTATTCGTTTGCATCTATTAATTTTAAGACACGATCTTTCATTCTGCGATTATTAAATGCTAGAATTATTATGTAAATCTTCCATCGCTATTTCCCACTCGTTAGCGAAATAGAATTTCTCTTTAAATTCCCGCTGTAATGATCGACCGGCGAGTGTTTCGATTGCCGGCAGAACGCGCTCACAAAACTGTAAATTGTATTTTGCGGTTGTGGAGCGAATGCAGGGAATCATCGGCGAATTATGGCAAATTTCAGAAATCAATTTTATGACGATATTAAAGCGAACATCATCAAGCGAGGATGGCGTGACCAAGAGATCATAGATCGGACACGATTCTTTCCTCCTCGAAGCAATTTTACTCGCTTTGTGTTTCTCGTTGACGATCGCCGTGCTCTCTTGCGCGCAAAATTTTTCAATCCATAAAATTCACGGCCAAACACAGAGACAAATTTAATTGAAGTCTCTATGTATCAAGAATAATGTCTCAAATTGAAAATGCTTGCGAGACGAAATAGCGTCTCGTTTAAGAGTTAAAGAAAAAACCAAATTGTCACAATCAATTTATTCGCGTTGCGTTTCGCGTTAGCTTTATTTTCGCACATTCCCTGGCTGAGAAGCAAATTTGCGTCTCAACCAAGCGCAATGGCGGGGGCGTTAATTGCATTAGCAGAGTCGCACCACTGACGTTTTCCTTTTTCACTTTTGTAAAGCGTTAAGAGTATTAAGTTATGCCGAAGGAATAATCTCGGCGAGAACTCTCTTCGACGATCTTCGCGACACAATAATTCTGTCGATCGTGCCGTGTTTTTACGAGCTGTCGATCAATTTGTTTTACGATCCGTCGAGAACGCGCCGCACAATGTGAAAACTTAGAAATCTTCATGGAAATCATCACCGTGAACGTAAAACGAACTGAAAGCCGCCTCCGGTATCTGACTCCGTTTTTACGCCGAACTATGATGCTTAATCCGTTTAACAATTAAACGAGAAATCAGACGCCGTCGATACGCAGACACAGTCACTTTCCCCGCTGCGAGAAGTTCACAGGACACGATTTCTCCGCGAGAACTGCAGTCGGACCGACAGCGATTACCTCCCATGCAATCGTACACTCATACAAAGCTGCGATCGATTCCGACTCCTTTGAGAGAGATAATAGATTGCAGATTATTCTTGATAACGAAAGGGGTCGTTACTGTTATTATTACTAGAAAATTACTTCTTCGTATCTTTTATATTTTTCATATTTGTTTCACACTTATGCGTCATACTAAGTTAATTAACTCGCTGTCGCATTTTTTGGCATCATTACCTGTACGAGAGCTTCCGGCTGCAAGTGCTTCAGGAATTCACTTTGCGGCTGATACATTCCAGAATTTTGTTGCTGTTGTTGCCGGAGCTCAGCTTGCATCGCTGCGATCGATTCCGACGTGCACGAGACTTTGGCCTGAACCCAGGCCGACGCCAGGATAAAACTTCCCAGCAAGAAGGAAATCGTGATCAGAGTGAAAGCGGCGATCCTCGCGATTTGCACCGCCGTGCTCTTTGTCGACGGTCTCATGTATGCCTAAAAAATTATTCGCAACATTTAACGATCATTATAATTTGCAAAAAGACTCAATTCCTTATGCTAATTACAGAATCGACGACAACGACTGGTAAATCGATCTCTGTAAATAGACTTCACGTTGCCATCGTATAGTATTTACAAGTTAAGATGACATTAAATTGACAACTTTAAAAAAAATTCCATTTTTTGCGTTTTCTTAAAGAATATTTAAAATTCTTCCTAGAATTTTTCCTAAAGTGTCAAGTTTTTTTATTAACAAAAATAACTAAAATTTTAGGCGATAAAATCACAGTCTGACAGTTATTGTCCGTAGCTGTTGACAAATCGATACACGCAAAATTTTTTTGACTATTTCAAATCACGTACAACATATAATAAAGATAATCTTATAGTCTCATTGGCTTCTTCAGTTTTTTCTGAAAAACATGTGCAAAGAACAGCTTTTTTAAACTTATTTAAATTAGTTCCCCCTCTTAAAAGCAACAATGGCGAAGGGAACGTCAAAGGAGAGCGTGAAACGACAAAAGACCTCGACTCGGTTGGTTAACCAGCGTGAAGTCCCCCATGCTATTTTATATGTGTGTGTGTGTGTTAAAAAAACTACCAGCAACTCTGTGACAACTGTGACGCAGACACACATACGCATATACCTTTATATATATATACTTATGCATATGTTCATCTATATTTATACGTGATATTGAACATACCAATATCGCGACTGGTTCTCACGTCGCTTGTGTATCGGCAAAATCTATAGGAGTACAGTAATTGCATAAACTCCTGAGAAAAAAAATTAATCAAATCATCATATTTACAAGGAAAACGTATATACGATTAAACGGTAACATTTTTACAGCGTAAGCGCCGTCGGTGAATTTTACAGTATAAAATAACAGCTAAAACTGAACAACTACTTAGCCGTTTGAATCTCAAGAGTCTCCGGAACGTGCGCGATACATCTGACGCGTGCTAACTGTACCTTGACATTATTATAGCAAGGCTCGGATCTGTTTCGATGCCCGACGCCTTTGTAGATCGTAGACGTTCGCCGCTGATTTTATATTAATTTGTTCGATCGCATGTCGCTCTAACATCACGCGCTGTATCTATTGTGTATCCAAGAATATATCGAAAACAAACGTCATATTTTAGTTTCAAAATGGAAAGTTTATTTTCATCTGCTTCTTCGGGTGATTTTATTTAAAATAACTTCGTAAGAAACTTTCAAAACAAAACAAACAAAAAAAAAAAAAAACAAGATATACGTCATCGGCAAAGAAATTTTCGAATATTTCGTAAAACAACAGTTTTCTCTATCTCTCTCTCTTTCTCTCCGCTCTGGAGATGAGAGACTTGCACCGCGGACTGTACTCGTACAATTCGTAATGACCTCGATGTGGATGGACGACTCGGGTGAGAGGCTTCCAAGAGATAGTAGGCCATTCCGAAGCTCTCTGACTTTATGCCGCGCGAGATCTGCCTGAAGAAGTAAACAGCTACTCTGTTGCCAGGCACACTCGAGACGAAAAACTTATTATTTATCCTTTAAGACAAATTTCTCGGATCTGTTCTCCACTTCGTGAGTCATCCATCACTGATCTCGCAACAACGGGATTCAATCCGTAACGATGACTGATTTGAGAGAACAATCGCTGCGCAGAGGAAGCTTCGGTAATTCTGTTAATTTCGTCGAAGTCACTCGAGCGTAGATTGCAATTTATAAAACAAGAAATTGAATTCAATGAAATTATATTGATTTCATTGACTAAAGTATCACTCCTTCCGACGCTCTAGAAAAGCGCGAAACTCGTTTGAAGGTGATATCCGTTTTCTAAAAGCTATAATTTCGATACTACGTGGTCAACGTATCATTTGAGATACCGATAATGTTTTGTACTTTCTCTTTAATATAGTAGAAAATGATGAAAGATCGTGGCGTGTGTATGATTTTAAATTGGCGAATAATAGTAAACTTAAACTTTTTTTTTAAAAAAAGTCGCTTCCGATTATCAATAACGCACGTATTATTTTTAACAAAAAAATTACTAATTTAAAAAAAGAAGAGAAAGAGATTTTTTGCATATGTATTTTTCTCACGTTTGTTTATTTAAATTAATGTATTCTATAAAAACATTGTCATAAAGTGCACAAAACTCGGGAAAAACTCTTTTAGATAATAAATAAGAGTAATTAAGAATCATAAAAAAAAGTGTGCGACTAAAATCCTATATCTCTGGCTCTGACGAATATTTAAGTTTATTTTGTCTTACGTAAGCGTGGGACACATCGTTTGTCATGGCGTGAAGCAAATGAGTGACGACGATAATAATGTGCAAGAAAAGCAAAAACGCGCGGAGGTGACCAGAATTTCACGTTCAGATATTTTACTTGCAAATCAGACAAATGCGCAAAATACAAAGTTTCAACCGTAATTAGAGAAAGTAATTACACATCCAACTTGTTGCAAAATATTCTCTACTTCTCATTGTACGTCGGAAAATAATACGGTAGCGACTTTTTTAAACGACGCATCTTTCTCAAGATAAAATACGCTCGGCACAGAATAATTGCGAAATCGGCAAATAATATTTTTTAATGGAAACGTAAAATCTCTATTGTCGCGTGTTTCGCCGGAGACACGCGTGGCAGAGCAATCATTGTTGCTCGTAACAGATCGAAGGCGGAAACGCGGCCTTCCCCAGTTTGTATAAAAACCGAGAGATCTTTGAACTCACAAAAAAATAAAACTAACAATATTTCCTTGATGTATGCATTAAATTAGGTGTACGAGTTATTTATTCGTGGTAGCGTTGAAATTATTCAGAGACTGTGCACGTGCATTGAAATCTCCAGAAAGTTCGATCTGCGCGGTATATGATATGTACCTTGACGTGAGCGAAATCTTCGCAAATGTGAGCGGCTGAAAGTTAAATATTCTCAGTGTAGGAGCCGCGGCGTTTGTTTTAGAGACAAGACTTTTTTTTCCCAAACTCTCTCGTTTGTACAATTAAGAGGCTGTCTTTAATGACGACGCGTTCGTGATTTTCACGACGGAAGTGCATATATCCAACTCAAAGAATCCTTTTCACCGCGAATATACATGCGAAGAAATCGCACACTTTTTTGCACGTTATAATTACAGTAATTAATTTCTCGCTATTTACAGTGTAACGAGACGTATTCAACGTGTACTTCGGTTGTTGCGCGTAGTATTTTCTTTGATATATTCTTGGAAAAAAATAAATAAATTTCTCGCAATTAAATTTCATGCAAGTGCAAAAATACAATACGCGTTTCGCGAAAAATAAATAAGATAAGAAATATAATTAGAGCAAAGAAAACACACACAAAACTTTCTTTCATAAAATTACTCAATGTTTGTACTCAAATTTTTTTTTTTTTTTTTTTTTTCCATTGAGTGATTTTTTAATTTGCGTTACGACAGGAATTGGCAAATAATCGAGCGATAATTGTTATTCAGGTGTAATCGCTAATTTGCGCAATTGTGTTGCAAAACCAACTTTCGCGGAAGTATCTGTCCGCGCTTTTTGCACAAGTGTAATTTTACAGTTAAAAAACTTGCGAATTTCTAGGAACTAAATCTAAAGATTGCAAAGCAGAAAAACATTATAAAGTAGTTATTACAAAATCGTGTATTCGATTATATTTTATCACGTTGCTATTTCTATATTGTGCTTTTTATACATGGCAATAAATGATTATCTCCAAGAGCATTTATTATGAGTCACGCGTTGTATTAAACTGTATCTTTTATTTCTGAGATCCTTTCACGCATAATTAACTCGCTTTTCTAGTTTTTTTTTTTTTTTTTTTTTTTTTTTTGTTTTATAGCGCAGCTTCCTTCAAGTTCTTCAAAGATATCCTTCAATAATTCTTCCCACGCGATTGATTAGACCTCGCACATTATCTTCCCAAGATAACCAAGTCTTTTGCGCGCATCCTTGCGGCAGAATTGCAATTACTCGATCGCGTTATCGCCTACACTGGTTGTATTTGCAAACAATATACTTATATTTGTGGATTTCAAGTCGCAAAGTTGGAAGATTCGCGCGTTACGCAAGTTGAGTGATATCAATCGGCGTAACGTTTGCATTCCATTTGCTCATACGATTTTTCGCGATTCAAATCAACAAAATAAGCAAATAAGTTGAGAAATTTGCACGCGTCATATATACTGTCTTTGATTTTCAATATTTCGAATGACGCAAAAATTGTTGTTTGTACATCCTTGCAGAAACACTCGATCGCGGCGATGTAGCGCACGTTCCAGAAATATTCATCCTTGAGACACAAATACGCATATTTTACTCTTTTTCTACCTACAACCACGCGCACGAAGATGTTTGCAATAGAAATACACTTTAAAAAAAACCTCTGTTATTGTAATTTAATTTATCACGCGATCGACTTTCTTTTCGCGGATTTTTAAAATCGCTTCGAGTTCAGAGCGAAAGAGAAACCTGGTTTTTATTCGCATGCATTAAAAACTCGAGATTACACCTATTAGAGAGAACATAAACATCCCAAGATATTTTAACTTGATTATATCGTTTTCACAAATAACGACAAAATCGTAATTATGTGAACGCGAGAGCACATTTATGAACTATCCAACGAACGCACAAAAAGATCCTTCGAACAACTGAGCGAGTAATTTCTTTGTTGTAGGCTCTCTCTCATCGCATTGTCGGCGCTCAATTATGATAGAACGTTTTCAATTTCCTAGCTACAATTAGATTTTTAAATTATCCGTTATTATACATACTATTTCTCTATTTAGAGAAAAAACGCATAAAATTATACGCTATTTTTAGTCATCCCGATTACGACTCGAATAATTTTGCACCGTCGAAGGCTACCATCGCGATTTATATTTTATAGTTAACTGTGCTGTGAAGCATGTTAACTGTGCTTCACAGCACAGTTAACTACATATAAATAGATTATATTTTTAATAGAGAGAATATTCATATGCTCTTATATCCGAGATATCCGCGATACACACTTCTTTAAAGAAAAATTGCAGAGTAAACGTCATCTATTTTTTGAATGTCTGTTTTAGTTGACACGAATGTTTTTATATTTTACAGGTCGTGGTTTTCTTGCGAGAATAATAAAATTTGCGCGCGTGTATTGAGAGATATGATAATATTCTTTTTTGTTATTTATATGACTTCGCGAGACTTCGACACGTCGAGATTTCGCACTGGTTGAAAACTTTTCAGAATGTGTGAAGAGAAAGAGAGAAATTAAAAATATAATTCTTTTATTTTTCAAATTCAATTTTTATCACAACCATTAAAAAAAAAATACCTTCGTAAATTTGTGATTCAAAAATTAGCTCTAGAGATATTTAATGTCGAAAATCATCTGAAAAATCTTTTGAATGTTTTATATTTTCAAACTTTCTTCCGCGGAGACAAAGAAAGGCATCTTTAAAAAAAATATCTCAATTTCTCAAAACCCTATCAACGAATTGAAACAAAATCCACTAAATTTGTAACATTCTAATTAAATCAGTAAAGGAAAAAAACTCACCGGTGGCGGTTCGGTGGTGGAATACACCTCGCTGGGAGCATAGTGGCTATGGGTTTGCGGCATCTTCTCCGAGACGACGGCAACCGTGGCCAAGGAGTCCGGTTCTTTCTCCATGGTCTTAAGCGCCTTCCGACTTGTTAGTCCACGTAGCACAAACCGGCCACTCTCGAACGACCCGGACTGAAGTCAAGTCTCACCTTTCTCTCTTATGTACGCTTCCGTCGATTGTCGGACTGACGATCTTCCCCGGTGCGTTAGGCGATAATATTAAAAATTCTCTCTGCTCCGATACACCGTCCGGTGTCGATAGCTCGACGGATCGGCGAGCAGTGAGCGTCGAGGAAGAGCTGGCACCGCTAGCTTAGAGCCGTGCCCCACCTAAGCTGTGGCGTACACTACCTTCGGGGGATTTACATTGCCTTTTGGTACCAAAGTGTATCTCCGTGCCAACAACGGAGATGATGGTGATGGTGATGGTGGTAGTGGTGGTGGTGGTGGTGGAGGTGGTGGTGGTGGTGGTGGTCTCGTTGCCGGACTTTCTAAACACCGTATGTGTGCGCGAAACACGCGTGAGTGAACGTGAACGGTTCTCTCTGCTATATACATTGCAACGCAAATGTCTACGTGTTCCCGCATATAGGCAGCGTACTAATACCATAATCGGTATTAGTATAATTTTGCAACTATTCTCGCGGAGCTCTTTTTAGAATGAGAATTGCCAAGCGACGAGCATAATATTGAGAACGAACAAGGCGACAGCAAATTTCCAATTTATTTTTAGAAAAATTTCAAATTTTTACGTATGTGTTGGGATATCATTAATTTTAGCGCAGCAGTTTCTGCGTGTTTTGAATGTTGCGCTTCCAGTAAAATGCACGTTACAAATAATTGATCACGGCTGATTGCTACAATCGTTCGCGCGCGTTAAGAAAGTGTTGCGGCGAATGTTTTTCCAGTGCGAAGCACGGCGGTGATATGGAAGTATAGATATGGCTCCTATACATATCAGTTTCTTGCAGGAAGTGACGGCAGAAAACGGCGAAGAAGTTCATGTTACAACGATGTATGGTATAGGTATAGACCGTGTACGTTTACGACGAACGGAGAGATAGTCAGGCGGGAGAAAAATGACGCGGAGAAAGCATCGAAGCTCCTTCGCTCTCGCAATAATAAATGTCCAATTTGCTGCATGATGTGGCAGCGACATTTAAAATTGTGAAATATAAAAAAATAATTAAAATCTATTCAGTTTTGAAAGATAAAAAATTGATAAAAACTCACGTTTCTGATTAATTGCACGCGATATACAAAACAGTCAAAAACTTGCATAAATTTATTGCCAAGAAAGTGGTAGAAAAGTATGTGTATGTCTAAAAAGTGGCAGTATAAATGGATATTATAAATCAAAAAAATGATTCAGACATCTGTCAAACACACTGTTCACTTTCACGAGTTAATTCCACATGTAAACAATTGTATAAAAATATCGCAGTTCTTAATATCGAACATTAATTGCGATGTTTAAAACTACTTTTGATACATGCTTAATATATATATATATATATATATATATATATATATATTTTAAATATATTTCATTATTATTTAGAAATATATTTTATTATTTTTCTCTAAAATCTTTCGTGCAATATTCTATCGCGCGATGATGATGTTCCGATTGCATACATACTCGTCATCCTCGCGGATAAATCTTCCACGATTTACCTCGTGTGTGAGTGACACTACGAGTGAAGAAGAGAAGCGAGACATTTGTAAGTAGACTGGTAAATACTCATACGCTGTACGACCGAACGGATCGGCGGAGAAAGTAGGAAATGTACTTCCCTGAGTAGACACGAGACCGCGTCGTCTGCCCGTTTTCGTCGCATATGGCACCTCGCAAAATAATAATATCTTTTGCGACACGTTGTACGGATGAAACTAATAAGTTTGATCGCGCTTCAGTTATATCACGCAAGGATGTTTCTTTGTCTCTATAAAATTATAAATATCTGTTAAATGAATAAACGTAAACATAAATATAAGTAATAAGTAATGCATTAATTGCAATTTACTACAAATATATTTTAAAACTTACTCGTGACATATGTTCACGTATGCTGTATATTGTTCCGTTTATTTTTTTTTTTTAGAATAATTTATTATATTCGTAAAAATACGATTGCGGTGTCATGGATATGTGATTTATTTTCGCCGGATCAGCTGAGAGGCATGCGTAAAATATTTTATGACGACGCTTATAACGACGCAAAACGAGTATCTATCTTAATCGCGATCTTCGCTGTTACTGTCACGGAGAAAATAGGCAGTTCTCATATAGCAGGTCGTCCTCTCAATGATAAAACGCGAGATAACACAGATACAGAGTACATATGCACGTCGTGAGCTACTTTAACGTGTTGATAAAAATTGTGTTTTCTCCGGAGTGCGGATGGGGATCTACACGTCGGTGCATGAGGCGCATAATCATGCGCCTCGCTTAGAATCCTTTTGATCATCTCCGTGTATCGTAAAATAGATAGCCGCGTCATTATCGTGGATATATACCTACTCGCTTTCTCCGACACTAAGGTAGACGCCAAGTCACTTTTGAGCGTTCATCGCACTCCACGTGTTTAACGTCGCAAATTTATTTTCCTATAAATCGACTTGGTCAAAATGCGCGTACAGCATCTATACAAAAAATTGTAATTTTCACAATATATAAAAACTGCAATTTATTATTTTGTATTAATTATTCCATTATCTTTTTAACAAGATTTATATGTCGCTCATTATCGTAAAAAGTAGTAATACACCTTTTTCTACTCTTAAAAAAATTTAATAAGATCGCTAAACAAGGAAAAAATGTACAAATCACTTACATTCGATGAGAATTATATTCCTAAATAGAGAGAAAGTTACAACTATCCATTTCTCACACAATATCCTTAAAGATCAATCATCTGTATAGTATCTTACATATACATTTTTTTTATCGTATACCATCCTTTAATATGTAATAAACCTTATATTTTGGAACAAGAACCTAAAATAGCAGCCAGATTAATGATTTTTTGTTTCGCATTCGCATGTTAAAATATGCACATCAAAATTAAAAAATGAGCAAAATATACACATCAGTATATACATCAAATCTAATAAATGAGCAAAACTGTTATCAACAACACATATCAAAAATCAGTAACAATAGCATTAATTATCAAATATAAAAAAATATATATAACAATTTATAATATCAAATATAAACATCAAATATATAAATCGAATATAAATAATCAATTATAGAGATTAAATATATATATAAAATCAAATATAAAAATTTATATATGTAACATCAAATTCATATAAAAATAGCGAATAAAGAAAATCATTCTCTATGATGTATGATTATCTTTATTTACGCCATTGGAAATCAGTGCGAAATACAGACGGACACTAGGCATGCAATATACAAATTGTTCCTTTCAGTTCTATTTAATATAAATATATACATATCTTTTTACAAATTGCATATAAAGTTTAGTTTGTACAAAGTCTGTACAAGTATCCATTTTATTGTAAAATAGATACTTGTAAAATCAATACAATGTATTTAAAAAATTAAAAAAATTGTTAGCTGAAAGAAACAAGCAATACAAATGAGTTTTTAACTCATATTTGTGCGGTCCCTTCGTCGTCCACCGATGTGTCTTCCTCTCTAATCCTTGGTTCTCTCCAACTCTCGATCCTCTCCAAGTTCACAGAAATGATCCAACAGACTGCATTGTCCCACGTAGTCATAGTCGCACTTTTTTGTCACTCGCGACGCGGAAGACGCGAAATATACTCAACATACACACGCGAGATTTCAGTTTTACTAGTCTTTTTCAAAGTCCATACACTGTAATCACTACCGAACTACTTGTTTATAATAAATAAAAACGAAGTTTGCAAAAATATTATTAATATGTAAAATTGAAAATCGTGTCTTTCTCTAAACTAATATGAAGTAAAAAAACTTAAATAACATTTAAAAACACTTGAATGAAGTTTTTATATCAGAACGAGATTTCGATTTATCTTGATGTGTAATCTATTATTTGCGTAATACTGTTACGCACATCTCGTTGTTAAACTCGCAGTATATAACTGCGAAGATTTTCCCGAAGTCCAGTTTTGCGAGAATTCTTCTTCCTTATATGCATGCAAAGCATATTACAAATCATGTAACAAAACCGATCGTTACTTTAAACAATCCGCGTATAAATATATTGTAAATTTAAATTTAAAATATTTTAATCATCGCGATTACATGAAAAACTTCAAATTTAACATACTCAAGTAATCGACAAAAATCTATTTTGTTCAAAGAATCAAATTTCAATAAATAAAATCAGTTAAAAGTATATTCAAAGTTTCAATTATTATGCTTGATTTCAATACAATATAAGAAAAGTCTCGATATTATTATTTTCGATTTCAATACATAAGAACAAACATCTACAAGCGCTTCGCACTGATTTCATAAACCACCACCGTAACCTTAAAGCGCACTCACCGAGCGCTGGCCACTTTCTGCATACGTCACACTCTGTAACAAAAAAACAATTTTCTTTTTATTGTTGATGTAAACTAAGTTTTTAACGTTTATTTTAATAAATATTAAATTATATTTGAGCTTGAGAATATAGATAAGTAAGAATTTTGACAGTTCCAAAGAAAGAAAAGTAAAAAAATATATTTGACGATTATAAATTATGCATAAAAAATGATTATAAAATCAACATACCTTCGTGCCAGCACCCTACTGCTCAAACCGGTTCTTTCGATCCGCAAAACGAACACCTCTCTTCTGCGTGGACACAATCTGTTCTAAATATCAAAAACAAATTAACTATGTTAGAATTAACTATGAGAAAGAGTTTATTACATCTTTAGATTATAAAATATTTAAGTATAAGGTAAAGAGAGTTAAATAAATTTAAGCGTTTTGAAACAGATATGTGTTGTGTATTGTATTTGCAACAACACTAACCTTTGTACTGTCTTGAAATGGCCCGAACCGGCTCCTCCGGTGCTGCCATTTCAAACTTCTCTAAGGTGCGTAAACAATTCGTCCTTGAAACAAAAAACAAGAAGAAATTAATAGAATTATCTATTAAAAATTATTAAATCTTCAAATAAGTTAAAGAGAGATTAATAAATTCAAGTTTTAAAACAGAATGTATATACACACAAATATGACGCTAACCTTTACACTGATTTTTCCGGTGTCAGAGCAAATTTCTTCTCCGATTCGTGAAAAATAACCATCGTGCCTAAAAATATAACAAAAATAGAACAAAATAAGCAAGTTATGAACTTATTAAAATACATTTTTATTAAAAAGTAATATCGCGATGCGTACCTTGAAATCACTATGTTATAAAATCCAAAGAAGCTTTTCCGAGAACTTCCTCCAGGTCTAGATGAAAAATCGTCAGTTTATTTCTTGAAATAAATCGATTTGACGTCCTTCTGCAGCAGCTCGCTACTCACATATCTAGAAAAGCGCGAAACATACAGTAAATTTAGTTTCTAGCGCGCTGAAAGCGCGAACAGCCCCCATACAATTGAACACGCCGATTACCGTCATCAGCGAGTACGCGATGCCAATTACTTCAATGAGAACAATCGATACTTGATAATATTAGCGTATTTACAAGCAAAACAACAATAATCGCCAAAAATATCAACAAATTCGAGAAAGAAGTTGTCGCGTCGCGCGCCGGCCATTTTGTTTCTCACGGGCGTAGGAGCACGGAACAATTTTTCCTCGTATCTCGCTCGTTACGATTACTAGCAAGTGCGCGATGCTAATTACGTATTCCATCGAACGCCCGACACTTCGTGGCACGTACGTGTTACAGATATTTACGCGCTAGACAACAATAAATGCAAAAAATACCTGATAATGTTAAGAGAAGTTCCGCTTCGTGTCGTGCGCCCGCTGCGTCTGCCCGCCAGAATGAACATATCGAAGCGCACCAAATTGCGATTCTCGAAGTATCGAAGCGCGCAAAGTTGCGATTCTCGAAGTATCGAACCGCGCGCGACTGCACACATAATTCAGACATATGTACGCACGTAAGCAATAGATGATTGCACCAATAGACGATCGCGATTCGCTATCAAATCGCGACTGAATCACTCCGCGTCTGCGCGCCAAAGCGGCGGTCGCGGCAGCAGCGGATTTGCTGGCGAGAGTTCAAATCCGTTTTACATGTCGCGCGTCGCGTGAACTCCTCTCGCGACCGAAAACTCTCTCGAGCTCTCTCGCGTGCATATCATTGTCGCGTGCTTTGCTCGAGAGAAACAGTAACACGCGATGGAAGGATCAGCCCGTTAGGGCGCATCGTGGTAAAAAGAAAAAACAAAAAAAAAAAAAGAAGAAAAGAAGGTAAAAAATTGGAAACCACCGAACGTGTGATTGCGCGTCAATGATATCAGCGCGTTGTTCGTGATTACTTGCTCGCGTTAAGTGCGGATGGTGTGATGTTGAATATTCTCTGTTGAATATCTCGCTTGTGTATTAAAAGCAGGTTGTGTTCGACGGCGCGCTACGCGCGGGTCATGTGTGTATGCGTGCATGCGCGCGCGTAATATATACGCAACACAGGCGTCTCTCGACGCAATAAATATATATCTGGAGAAACGGACGAGCATCCAACAAACTGTGGCGCGTTCATGGCAGAGCGTTGGTAGTGAGACGACGACGACCACTACGACGGTGTACAACGGCACACGCGTGGTGAGGTCTGTGAACCGGGAAAGAAAGAAAGAGACTGCGTGATTGTTCGAGAAACATCGACGACAATTGCTCGGGGCCCAGTACGGCGTGCGCGGACCCCTGCGTGTCCCGCCAAGGTTAAACGAAGACAAGACTATCCTGTCGTGGTGTGGAATGCCTCGCTAAAATGGCGGTGATCGCCACCGTCGTCGACCGATAGAACAAGGGAGAAACGAGAGAACGAACGCCTTTACGCGATCGTCGCGCTTGTTTGCGCGGTTTTGGCGCACGACCGTGCCGCGAGTTCACGCAAGTCCATCCGAGAGTTCCCGGCTATCAAAGCTCTTCATTTCGCGCAACCCACTCGTCCCCTCTCTACCCTTGATCGCCGGTCCCCCCTTCACGATCCCTCGGTCTTGTTCCCCTTTGTCACCCTCCCCGCCATCCCATTTTCATCATCAGAGTTCGTGGCTCTCCTCGTCCGTTTTGTTTCTCTCGCGTCTTTGTCGTGAGACCGGATCACGGTTATCAACGTGCGAGGCAGCGAGAAGAGGTGTCTCCCGGACCCCGTTCCTCCAAGTGTGGTGTGCGCGTTAATGACAAAAAAGCTGACGAGAGAATCGCGTACGCGACCAGCAACAACCAGCAGCTCCGATAAGTAATTCCGGATTCGCGGGGTTTGATGCGACCGCGATGCCCGTGTTGCATCGCCACGCTCTTGACGTGAAGAAGCGCCTTGGACGGAACTCGAGCGCGACGTACAAAGAAGCGAGGAGTAGTGGTGCTGCGACTGCGGCGTTATCGCGAAGAAAAGTCGAGGGCACGGAAGTACGACGGCTCATCGCCAGGTGAGAAAGAAATCGTCGTGCGTATTCCTCTCCTCGTGGATGGATGGGAAGAAAGGGACCACGAGCGCGCGGTTACTCTTCCCTGTTTTTCTTATTCTTTTTGTCGAGAAGAAAAGAGAGAATTTTCTCGAGACTTTTCTCTGTTTAACTATTGTGGCGTTCAAAACGGCATCTCGTGTATCGTTTCACCTTCAAACGTTTATTTACGAGGGCGCATGTTTCTCAGAAACTGTCAGTTTGACCATTCGCCGCCAGAGTGTTATCGCCGTAACAATCTGTTGTCTTTATCATTGTTCTTTGTAAACTCACGCATAGGTTAGTTTATCCTGCGTGTCTTCCCCGATGACTCTGCAGATTAAAGCGTGAATGATTCACTTTTCCGAAATCTAATCGCGTAAATATCTTCCGTATTATCGATAGAACAGATATTTCTGGATTGTGCAGGGGTTAGGCTGGAGAAAAGTTACGTATGAAATAGAAAAAGGCGTAAGAAATCCAACCTAGATAGAGACCTATTGTTAAAAAAAAGTCATAATATTGCGCAAAGCCTTTTGATAGATTTCGTCATGGAAAAATAGATCAAGTAATTTTATTAGAAATAATTTGAATTTGTTCTACCAAGTACAATAGTGAGAGATAATGTTATTTGATAAAAATAAATAGTTTTTAATAAAATTACATGATCCATTTCTCTATCAGGAAATCCATCTAATCGTTTTCTTAAGCACTCACCCAATATATTGCAATATGTTTCACAATAGCCTTTGTTCCATTGTGTGAGATCACATGTATTTTTCATATCCAGGACAGATAACTTTACGCATCAAGGAAATATTCTAGAAGAGAAAATTTTTCATACACAAGATATAAAAGACACTTGTATGTAAAAAAAAATCTTTCAATTTTTTTCAGACTATAAATTTGGGAAGATATACATTAAAACTCATCAAAATGAAAATTGATCGAAGCAGACTCAAAAAATCCAGTTCTGAAGTGGTCAGTATTTTTATTTGAATAACTATTATAGACATATAGATTTACTTATAGATTTGTTTGAAAAATAATTGTATAAATTTTTTTCAAATATTTTAAAACTAAAAGTGGTTTTTATAATATCTTATTCTTTGAATTTATATTGTTTAATTTAAAATTTTAGTTTGTAAACTAAGTTTGTTTAATTTTCTATCTAAAAAATTGAATATATATGTAGTTTGTTAAACAATCAAAGTGTACTAAATACTAATAATATTTTTAGCCTCCGGAATGTCAGGCACTTATAAGCAAACTAAGCTCTTGCTCACATGCGGAACTGCTAGAAGAACTAAAGCAAATAGATGCATGGACTTTTGGGAAATGTGAACTACTGCATTGGATTGATGTCCTGGATCTTAGTGACAGTATTCTAGAAGAAGCTGCCGCAAGAAGCCCTGATAATCTATGGGAATTAGCATGTGATCTTCCTCAAAATAGAGAGGTTTGTAATGAATGATCTATTTTAACTTGCAAACTATTTAAGATTTGAATTACATCAAGTTATAAATCTACTATGTTAGTATGAGTAATATACTTGATTTTTAATTTGATACACAGGCGAAAGAACTGCTTCTCTTGGTTCTCCAGTTTACGACAATGTTGATCGAGCACTCATTTTCACGGCATTTGTATAACAGCATGGAACACTTGGTTACTTTATTATCAAGCTGTGACATGAATGTAGTTCTCGGTGTATTAAATCTTCTGTACATGTTTAGTAAACGTAGTAATTTTATTACACGTCTAAATAGTGACAAACGACAAGCTCTACTCAGCAGGCTTAATCATCTAGCAGAAGTTAGTGAATCTATTTTCTTATTGTATAACACAACACTTATTGTACAAGTTTACATAACATATATATATATAACAAATGTAATTTGGCTGTTGTAGAGTTGGGGAGGAAAGGAAAACGGCTTTGGTTTAGCAGATTGCTGCAAGGAATTTCCCGAAAAGGTAAATGTACGATAATTTTGTAATAATACGTAGTTGTAATTTTTTATAAACTACTTATGTATGTATCACTTTTTCTTTTCACTTTTTAGCCGTTTCCAACAAGTGCTACAACACTGCATTTTGAATTTTATGCTGAAAATCCGATTGTAACCGAACCATCTGCAACCGGTTCTGCATCTAGTACAAAAAAAGTTGGTCAAACGAATCTTGTAACATATATACATATAGAAAATGTTGATAAACTTGGAAAAACCCCAGCGCAGATTATGAATGATCTGTTGAAAGTCTATAATGTACCCCAGGAACGACAGGTAATAATAATTGAGTTTTAATTGCTTCTTCGAGCAAATGATAAATAAGATACAATTAGAAGATAGTTTTGTTTCGATATACTTGAGATAATGTTACTTTTTCTTAGATGGCTCTATTGACGCATATAAGGTTAGCGCATAGTTTCTCGGATTACCGAAAACGATTGCAATTTGTACAAGCTCGGCTTCAAGCATTGTCCGTGCTTGTATACAGCAATGCGCTGCAAGAAAATGCACACAGTCTTCTTCATGCTGGACTTCTCGAAGAACTGGTCGAGTTGTTGGAACTTCCATACGTACATCTCGTTGAGATTCGTGCGGCAGCACTACGCACTCTCACGAGCATTATACACTTAGATCGTAATCCACATTTTCCTAAGTGAGTATAAAAAACTTTATTCTCAAATAAATTTCCCGCGTTTAATGATTGATAATAATTGTTGCATGTGATGTTTCAGAAAACCTGGTTCGAGACTAAACATGATCATTGATGTCACCGGAGCTAGTTCGTATCATGGATTCCTACCTGTTTTGGTTCGTACTTGTATAACAACGTTGACTTCGCCACAACCGGGTGGACAACCGTTTCCCTTGCCACTGGCAACAGCCTTATTTAGCTTTCTTTATCATCTTGCGAGCTACGAGGCTGGTGGGGAAGCTCTTGTCAGTTGTGGCATGATGGAAAGTCTTTTAAAAGTCATCAACTGGCCAGGCAGTGAATTGGATCATATAACGGTACATATTTTTTTATAATGTTTTTATTATGGATTTTATCATTCATATCAGTTTGTTTACTAATTATAATTGTTCTTTTTTGCAGTTTGTAACAAGAGCAGTACGTGTCATAGATTTGATAACGAACATAGATATGCAAGGTTTTCAAACTCACAATGGCTTGGCAAGCTTTATCAATCGTTTAGATATGGAAGTTAATGTATGTAGAAAAGAACAGCCGTTTGAAATAGAACCGCTGTTGTATCAAGATGCTCCGCAAACCTCGCGCGAAAGATCGGTAGATAGAGAAGAAGCATCTTCCGCTTCACGACCCGAACCTATTGACGAGCGGGAAGAAACATCCAATCCTATGGAAATATCAGAAGACGAAAACACTAGTTCTAAAGCAGACGAGAAAAGCGAGCAGCAACCAGATTATTCTGCCGCTAACACAGGCAAAACATGTTTACCGCAACGTGCCGCTCTTCTTAAATCAATGTTAAACTTTCTCAAAAAAGCTATTCAAGATCCAGCATTCTCTGACAGTATAAGACATGTTATGGAAGGTTCATTGCCATCTTCCTTAAAACATCTTATTAGTAACTCGGAATATTACGGCCCTTCGTTATTCCTACTCGCTACTGATGTCGTAACCGTGTACGTTTTCCAAGAACCGTCATTACTATCGTCTTTGCAAGATAACGGCTTGACTGATGTTGTGCTTCACGCTTTACTTATAAAAGAAGTGAGTGCAGAGTAATTCTATATCGCAAATATAAAGTCACATGTTTATGTTATTATTCAAAACTTAAAACAATTGTAATAATCTTTAGGTTCCTGCCACTAGAGAAGTATTAGGTTCTTTACCTAATGTGTTCAGTGCACTATGTCTAAATCAACGTGGTCTTGAATCATTTGTAAAACGGCGACCATTCGAGCGTTTGTTCAAAGTACTTCTCTCACCTGCTTACCTCTTGGCAATGCGACGACGGCGAAGTACTGATGCCCTAGGTGACACAGCCTCGAATTTAGGCAATGCCATGGATGAGCTAATGAGGCACCAACCGAGCTTGAAATCAAGCGCCATTAAGGCTATTATCAAGGTATTTATACATCCAGCAAATATGTTTGTTTAATTGCTACTGCTTTTTATTATTATTATTTATTTTCTCAAATGCTTCTTTTTCCAGTTACTCGAGGAGTTGTGTGTACTCGGTTGCGATCCGCGATACATATGTTACCGTGCCGCTAGTAAATCTGAAAGTTCACCTTCAAATACCACTTCTGGAAATCGTCAATCGTCCGGTCAATCAGTCGGCGTCGGAGTCGGAGATTCCGGTGGTAGCGGTGGTGGAGGCGGTGGAAGTAGCAGTGACGAAGAGGAGGAAGATGAAGAGGAAGCTAGCACTAGTTCGCACCCACAACGAGAAGAGCAACCTACTTTATCACCCGCACAACCTGGACCGCCACCTCAACCAAGAGAAAAAACTCCTATCGCTTTAGTCGAATACATACACAATGTCATGAAATTTGTAGACGCTATACTGAGCAACAACTCGACTGATGATCACTGTAGAGAATTTGTTTCCCAAAGTGGACTCGTTCCACTTCTTTCGATTTTGGGTCTACCAAATTTACCTGTCGACTATCCTGTTGCACAGGCCGCTCAATCTGTGGCATCAGTATGCAAAAGTATCTTGGTACGTTTGAGTTTTATTTATCGTGTGTACATATATACGTATAAAAATACATAATTAATCTTATAGGTTACATATCTTATTATATATGAATATAATATATGTTTACAGAACCTCGCACACGAACAAACGGTTCTCACAACGGGTCTGTATCAGTTGAACGAAGTCTTAAATTTGCTGAAACCGCTTCACAATCATATGGAATCTCCCGGTGGTTCTGTTTTATTGCACGAACTTGCGTCAGCACCCAATCTTGAAACGGCATTCACGAGTGACACTGCGACACCTTTGTTGCATGCCATGAATGCGGCTCATGGATACGTAGTTATGTTTGTTCATGTTTGTCGCACCAGTCAGAGTGACATTCGAAATCTTTCTATAAATCATTGGGGTTCCGAGCTGGGTTTGAAAGTTCTCAATGGTTTATCCGAGCTATATATGTCTCTTGTTTGGGAAAGCACATTGTTACTCGCGTTATGTAGCGAAGATATTATCCCGGCCGGGTGCGATTTCGGTAAAGAAGACATGGACAAGCTAATGCCACCTGAGTTGAAAACCGAAGGCGAATCTTCGTCGTCTTGGTCTGGTACTCTACCTTCGGATATGGGAAGTAATGGGATGACCACGGCTATGGAAGCTCTCAGCACAGATCCGCCACCTGTGCCTATGGAAGTAGACGACAAGAGCGCTACAACTGAGAAACCGAATAGCTATCAATTGAAATACATTAAACCGCTGCTTGGTGCGTCGTCAAGACTTGGTAGAGCGCTTTCTGAATTGTTTGGCTTACTTGTAAAACTTTGCATGGGTTCTCCGGTGAGACAACGCAGAGGACAGCAGATGCCCTTGGCTCCCACGGTTCCCTCCCAGGCAGCCAGAAGTGTTGCAAGCTCTCTAAACTCCTTGCTAAAGAATGGTTTGTCATGGGACCAATTGCCACCATCGCCTATTCCTAAATTTAAACTAACCTTTCTGATATGTTCAGTGGGATTTACTTCGCCGATGCTCTTTGACGAAAAGAGATTTCCTTATCACTTAATGCTTCAGAATTTCGTTCAACTGAAGGGTCAGAATGCATTTTTCTCCACCTTTCATTGGGCATTATCGGGCGGAAATCAGTTTCCATTATCAGAAGGGCTGGAGCATCCGAATCTACCAGATGGAACTGGCGAGTTCTTGGACGCATGGTTGATGTTACTCGAGAAAATGGTAAATCCTAAAGCCATTTTGGATTCGCCTCATGTAATCTCGACAAAGTGCACGGGAATATACAAGGTGTACGAAACGTTCGATCCGATAAAATATCTCGTTGATATTCATAAGAAAGCCTTCGAAGCGGTAATGCTACTGTGGGGCAAAAAACCACTTAAAAACTACGGTAGTCGTATGACGGAATCTATCTTATCGATTTTACGACATATCTTACGTGGCGAGAAAATCATTAAGGAGCGTCTCGAGAAGGAGGAAAGCGGAGATGGTGCGACTGCCAGTGGCAGTGGCTCAAGCGGTGTCGGCAGAAGCGCTGGATCTGATCGTAGGGATGAACCGGAGGCGGATGTCAATCCGGAATATTTGAGACAACTGATGGATATGGGTTTCAGTCGAGCGCATTGTATAGAAGCATTATTACACACGTTGACCGTAGAACAGGCGACTGATTATCTCCTTACAAATCCCGCTACTCTACGCAGACCCGACGCTCCTGTGAGCGATGTCGGTGGGCAAGGTTTAATTATGGATCTGGAATTAGCAGACGACGACCAAATAATGCACGCGATCGCGATGTCGCTTGACAACACAGAACCGCACAAGGAAGACGTCTCTCGCGAAATCACAATCACTGAAAGCATAAACGAGTTCACGCAGAACGCGCTACCGCAGTGTCTCAATCTGTTGGACATCATGCCGGAAACGGTGTATAGAATCTGCGATCTTGTTGTAACGATCTCTAAGAGGAACGGTGACGAATGGCGTGACGATATGTTACGGCAATTGATACGCGAAGTTGGCCGCCTGGTGGATTACTTGATCAACGTCGCTGAAAGCCAGGATGAGAATGCCGGTTCGCGGCTGGTGGAGTGCGAAGAGGCGAACAAACTTGCCGGTCGTCTTTATCTCTATACGCTGTTCTTTGAAGGTTCGTTCCAGGAGATGCGCGTTCCGTGCTCCCAAATAGTAGAAGAGTGCGCGATTTTGGACAAACTCGTGCGTCTGCTGGTAGTGAGCGAGGCTCCGCTTACCGCCAACAAAAATAAAATTACAAAAGAAAGCAAGGACAATTCGGTTGCGCCGAATGTGAAAACGCCTAAGTGGCTGGCGCCGTTGTTACTGATCATTGATCGTCTGGAGAAGGTGGCTACTCTCACGAAGCGCAAGCAAATGATGCACAAGGTCACAACCAGAGCGTGGAAGTGGTTCGACTTGAGTACCGGCAAGTGGACACTTTATTCACCCATGAATAACAGGACCATCAACGAAGCGTACTGGGCCGGTGAATCTAGTGTCAGAATATCGTGCAGTCGGCGTCGCTATCTTATTACTTTTTCCTGTATGACGCAATTAAATGAAGATAGCGATAATCGACGGCCGATCACTATGGGTTTCAAGTTGAACACGGACAAGGAAGACGGTGGCTCTGGTTCTGACTCGAATATGGATACTGACGAGAGTCCATTGGAAGAGAAACGAAATACAGTCGTTCAAGGACTGGATCCCAGTATAGCGCCAAGTATCGTACGGTAAGAGAAACATTTGTGTAATAATTTAACAAAAATAATACACACAACGTTTCTTACATCAAAAAGCTTTTTTTACAATAATCGTCTTTACAAATGTTTCACATAAATCATGTTTTATGTTACAGTGCTTGTGTGAAGTTACTGGCAATACCGGTCGAACGGGACACGTTAAACGCTCTGTTGAAATTGTGTTTGCGTCTAACAAGAGATTACAAAAATGCGGAAGTGTTCGCACGCGAGGGCGGTGTTAAGTTGCTTCTCGATATGACGCAAATTTGCAGTTTCACTGGGTGTATCAATCTCTGCACGTTACTGATACGACATACACTCGAGGAACCACGCACACTTCGTCTCGCTATGGAGAAAGTACGTACAATGGATGGCAATTTCCATCCAGCTCGATTAAACACTGTATATGCATTATTCATTTATTACCTTTTTTAGGTCATTCGTGCGCGCACGCAAAGCAATATACCTCCTGCGTACAAAGAAATACTTTTCATGACCCGGCAGATTAGCAGCGCTGTTTGCCGAAATCCAGAAGTATACAGAGAAGTGTGCGAGAATATTCTTCGAGTCGACATAAGTTGTCTGAAAAGTAAGTTTTTATCAACATAAAAAGCACATCTTGCGTTTTGTAATCATTTTGAAGCGATAATGTTGATTATTTCTTCTATTTCGTTTTTTAATTACATCTTCTCATCGTCTTGTAGAAGATGACGTTGACAACAGACTAGTCGTCAAAGCCTTACCTCCTAATCATTCGCCAGCGTTACCAATGGTGGAAGAAGTATCCATAGGTGTTATTCGCGATCTGTTGAATGCGTTGATTAAACCGATGCCAGTCTCACAGGACGACGGATCGGCGACTCCCACAAGCCCTGAAAAGAAATCGTCACACGCGACAACTTCGGGGATTGGTAGCACTTTATCGTCAACCTCCGGGATGGGCAGTGCTTCGTCGTCGACGTCGTCTTCACGACGAGATGTACTGAGAAACAATGCAACGACCACCAACGAACCCTTGGATGACGACGATCAAGTGTCCCAGATTATTCCTCTAAAGATTTACACTGACATCAGTAATAACAGCAAGGTAGAACCGGAAGAAGCAAAGAAGCCCATTTTAACCAAGTCTGCAATATTAAAAATACTAGCAGAAGCAGTCAGGTCTTACGGTGCTGTCGCTAGTCTAATCACTGAACACACGTACAGAGCTGGACAGAGTGAAATGGTGACTGAAGATACAACAGCTTTGGCGTTCTTGCTCGACAAACTTTTGCCAATGTCGCCTGAAAATTCGGGTGATCGAACGTGCAGTAGTATGGCGAGAATGTTAATCGCCGCCATAGCTTCGTGCACTCATTCACCGGATGTGCAAACCACTTTGGTGACCGAGGTGAAGGCGGCTTTAACAAGAACACTCGCACTTCCGGAAAGTTCCGAAAAACACGCTCAGCTTCAGTTGTTGATCGGATTGATCTCTACCATGATTGACAGTTGTCCTCCTAATATATCGCATACTCAACTGAGAGCCTCTCTGAGAGCTCACCAATACAACAATGTGAATTATATTGTCAGAATAATGCTGCGAAAAGGTATAATCACCGACTTGGCCAAAATTCCGCACAGTCTCGATTTATCAAGTCCGAATATGGCTGGTACAATTAATGCCGCTTTGAAACCATTAGAGACTTTATCGCGTATTATTAACCAGCCGATGCCGGGTGCGGTAAATAATAAGTTCACGAAGCCGAAAAACAGAACCGTTCAGGAAGAACCGATCGGAGAGCAAACAGGTACCACAACGTCCGAGGCCACACACGCCGTGGGCGAAGAGGCCAACGAGGACGCAGAGAATACTGAGCATGATATCTCCGTGACCGCGGAAAGCTTGGAACCTAACTCGGAGAGTCAAGCGCATGAGGAAGGCGACGAGGCAGCGGCACTAGAGGATATCATGGATCAGCTGCTTGAAAGGTAACGACGCGTAAATTGATCGATTCAATCAGATTCAGATGAACGTTATGCAATTCCACAAAATTTATTTGAAATTTATACAAAGTACTTGATTACTTTAACATAGCAAATGATCTATTGATGGTTGATTTCTTTTGCAAGTTATGGTTTTGACACACAACTTTAATATAATTTGAACTTATTATTTTCACAATATGTTTCTGTTTTATTTATGTGTTGCACACGTTCGCGAATCTTTTATTTATTTAATAGTTTGTTTAATTCATGAAGGCTGCAGTACTTATAATCAAGTAGTGTACTGTTTTCCAGGGACGGTTCCGTCGTGGCGGAAGAACCGTCTTCTCGCCCGCACAGACCAATGGACATTGATGACGAAAGTCTCGCAATGCGTGATGCAGAAGGCGATTTTGATCCGACTCGAGATACCACAGTAAGAGTAACGTCGCTTTTTTATTTTTTTTTCTTCAATTGTTTTGATATTATTTTCGCAATTTACAATAAATTCTATTTCAGGAGGACTTGATGAGTTCCGACTCGGACTCCGATAGCAATCCATCCGATGATAATGAAGACGAAGTGCAGGATGATGAGGACGAAGAGGAAGAAGAGGAAGATGACGGTAGATAAAAACTTGATACACATGACAAACGCTAGTCGAAGCGGAAAGATCATTATCTCACGTTCTTATTTGTGTTATATTGTTGCAGGTGAAGAGAACGAAGAGGAGGAAGAAGAGGAAGAAGAAGGATCCTCTAATTACGAAGAAGATGGAATAGATATTTACCGTGAGGCCGTGGAACACGGCGTTGTCCGTATGTTCCCTTCTGAGCGCGATGATGGCAATGTTGTGATGATACAGCACAACATTGACAATCAAGACATCGCGAATACGTCAACGCCAGTTAATACGCGACCTAGTCTTCCATGGAATACCACATTTCCACTGCCGTTGGGCTTGTTTGAAGAACCTCCCACAGGTTCGGAGAATAATGGTAAATAACGAATATAAGAAATTAATAATTTTTAACTGCTCAATAACATGCGGTTGTCTGCGATTAATACGAGATATACTTTCATGACATATACTTTCTTACTTGTGAGTTTTTATTTTATTTTATTTTATTATTTTTATTATAACCACAGTCGAAACGTTTGCATGTAATTGATTATTAACAATAAAATTCTCGTTATACAACACACCAATTACCGTGTCTGGACTCCAAATTAGCCTGATTCTTACTTGATTGTTATTTATAACTTGGAGCCGTTAAACATCTACTATTTTTGATAATTTAATAATTTTTACTTGACTTTTTTTTGTATAAGAGGTTGTTTATATATAAATATATTTGTGTATTTAATAAACATTTATATTTAAAGATTCTTTAATAATTTATATTTAGGTATCAGCACTCATCCGTTATTGATATCGCAAGGAAGTTTGGATACTGCAAGCACTAGAACTCAGCGACAACATGCTCTACGACAACGTGCTCAACGATATCAATATCTTCAGTTGTCCAATCCACGTAGTTCAAATCCACCTGTAATATTACAAAGGTATTTGTTATCTCATTATGTTTCGAATAATATAGTGAGTAAAAACAGTATGTATTCTTTTGTTTCAACTGTATGTATGTTTATGTAGACTCTTGGGTCCGGCCGCACAAACTTTATCTGCCAGTCAAGTTTTAGCTTCGAGCTTCAGAGATACGCGTGTTGTCGTGATGGATAATGGATTGGGAATATTCGCTCACACTAATCAAGAAGAGGAACAAATTGATTACGTCGTACGCAATATTGCTGTAAAAATACAAACATATTTAAAAAAGCGCAAATCTTCATTGTAGCGTAATTCTTCATTGTTGTCGGTAGGATCAATCTGGTTATCTCTTTGGACCAAGTCTTGCTGCAACTTTGAACAATATACCCACTGCGTTGCATTGGTGGATCGAAGAAAGCAAGCAGTTAGATGGGGACTCTCAACCAGACTGTTGCGTCTGTAAGTACAAGAAAATTGTTGTTCTTTTACATGTTGTACGGTTGCAAATTATCATATTTAACTTGCTCTTTGTTGAAAGGTGTTGTCCACAAACTGATTCCCGAATTAGAAAAACACAGGAACGCCGAACTTGCCGAGCGCAAGGAAAAACGTAAAAAACAACATGGCTCGGAAAAGGAAGCTGAAAAGGATAATAAAGAAGAAAAGGAACGTACAAATAATGCCGAATGTAAGTGTATATTATTTATTCTTATTGATATCAAACAGTAAACTTGATTTTAAAACAAAGGCGATGGTTTTTTAACATCTGATAATTTTTTCTAGCCGAATCACATAGTTTGACACAAATGGAGCAAGATGAGCAAAGACCTTCCGCTTCCACATCGCAAAGAACTGATGTTCCTCCGCTCGTGGCCGCTCTTCTCGGAGATGGAACTCCTGTGGATACCACAAGACAACCAGAACGCACACCAGAAGAAGACATAATCGGTAACTTACGCACGATATCAAATAGAATTGTTATATACGCAACGCATACATATATACAACAGAAGTGTCTCTATGTATTATTTACATATTAGATGTAACAGGTGAAATGGAAGTGACAGTACAAGAGGACGAGGAGCGACCGCCTCCCCCGCCGCCGGAAGAACAATTAACTTCCGACAGCAGAGATCCTCGCACCGCAAATCGAAGTTCCACATTAGAACTGGCAGAAAGTATTGTCGACTCTGTGCTGGCACCGTGCACATCCGAAGCAACTATTAGACTAAGTAATATATTTGTTCATTGTTTTTAAAAATTATTTTTATCAATAAACTGTGTACTAATACTCTTCTGTCATTAGACCTAAATGAGTCTAATGACACCGCACCTATACATCTTGTTCCATCGGTGCAGCCTGGACAAAGCAGCACTGAAACAACAACCGCTGCCGAGTCATCGTCCAATCATACTTTAACCGCGCCAGTAGTGGTAGATTTCGGTCAGGAAACTAGCGAGGACTTGTCAAGAGAAAGCAGCGATTCGGCCGATTGGATTCGTAGACTCTTACGGGACGATGCTCAGTGTCTAACATTGAGTGATATCGATCTGCGACGTGGTGAGCGAAAGTAAGTATCTTGGATTGAGTTTGGATGCAGAGATTAAAACAGTTTTGAACATAAATGTTTTTGCAGTGCAAATGTTGTTAGTCAAGATCCAACGTCCTCGACATCCGAAGCTAGCGTCACAGCGAGCACGTCGGAACAGTCGTCGCAACAATCTTCTCAACAACAGCAGTCGCAACAACAATCCACTGGTCAAGAACAGCAGTTACCAGACGGTGTTGATCCATCATTCTTAGCTGCCTTACCCGAAGATATGCGTGACGAAGTCATAGCTGAGCAACTCAGGTTAATTATCGTTCTTATTTGAGATTTATATATTAGCAAATAATAGTACATAAATAATAATTACGATATGCATCAATAGACTTCAACGAATGAGACAGCGTGCGCAAACTTCAGTAGTCGAGGAACTCAGTGGACCAGTTGAGGTAAATCCCGAGTTCTTGGCTGCATTACCACCCGCTATACAAGAGGAAGTTTTGGCGCAGCAACGCATGGAACAGCAACGACATGCGGCTGCCTCGGCCAATCCGGAAGATCCTGTGGATGCAGTCGCGTTTTTCCAAAATATGCCACCTTCTCTTCGACAAGCTGTTAATATACATTTTCGACTTGCTTTTTGTCTTTGTGAGTGATATTTTGTTGTCACTTCTGTGAGGCTAATGTGTGTTTGCTTTTGTAGATCTTGACCGATATGGAGGAATCTCAGATATCCGTTTTGCCGCCGGAATTAGCTCAAGAAGCTCAAAACTTGAGAAGAGAATGGGAAGCACGTAATCGGCACATGATGCAGGAAAGATTCCTGAATCATGTTAGTCAAAGTAATACGGCTCTCTCAAGCATATTAAGAAATTCTGGTAGAGGTGAGTTTTTTGTGTTAGATTTTGTTACGCATATATAAAAGTATAAATAGGTATAATTTGAGTAGCCAAAAATAAGACTTATTTATTTATTTTATGTTGATATAGCGCGTGGTGGTGGCACTCGTTATGCTATTCACGCAGTACCACAGAGATCGCAATGGAGTTCGTGGAATAGTCGTGGCGATACGAACATTGCGCATCAAGGTGCTGGTCTACGATTACGAGGACGCCAGTTGCTTGATCATGAATCAATGGCATGCCTGCTAGTGTTATTATTCGTTGACGAGCCTAAAATTAATACGCTTAGGCTTCATCGAGTAATAAGAAACCTCTGTTATCACGGCAGCACGAGGGAATGGGTGGTTAAAGCATTGCTAAGCATTATGGAAAGAAGTAACGACGAAAACAAGGATATAGCAGATTTCAGTGGGAAGTTTAAGAGGAAGGGACTGTTAAATTCTCCCATGGATTTATGGTAACAGCGTTTATCAATTGGAGATTAAGGAAGAGTTTGTAATATTTGTTTCCGTAATAATAATAATAATAGTAATGGTGATGTCTAATATATCATTTCAGTTTTCCAAAGATTTTTGACCAAAGAAGCAACACACAATCGTGGCTAAATATTAGTATTGATGCTGCGCTCGGTTGTAGAGCTAATGTATTCCACATAATACGTCATGCCGGAAAGAAATCTGAAAGGCAGGGTAATATTATTGCGATTCATCCGCAAGCAGCACCTACCGTTTGCAGGTTAGTATTTTGCAAAAATATTTGCAGCTATTCAAAAAGTAAAAAAACGAAATTTACACGCAATATCTTTTTGTAGATCTTTAAGTAAAGAGTGTTTATTAGATTTTTGACTGTTATGTTTTTATTGAATTATTGCAGGCATACTTTAGACTTGTTGATATCACTAGCTAAGAGTTTCCCTGGATATTTTGTGCCAATTAAATCTAAGGACTCGGACGATAAGGATAGCAACAAGGATAAGGATTTGAATAGCAGCAGAGAAGAGGGCAGCGCGAAGAACAAATCGACGTCCAAAATAGGAAAGAGCGATCTTCCGGATTTCTGGGACTTGCTTCTGAAACTGGACTCGTGCGCGTCCAAGAAAGGAAAGTCGGTCGCGAGGACCCATTCGAGTACGAATCTGGGAAGCGAGCCGGAACACGGCACAACGACATTCGAAGCTTCCGCATTTGGCCAACTTATCTCGATGCTCAACTGGTCCGTGATCAAACGAAGTAGTCAACTAACTGATAAGCTGCTCAGACTATTGTCCCTGATCTCTATCGGCCTGACAGAAGTAAATCCTTACCGGCGACAGGAAGGAAGTGCAAAGAACAAAAAGACGGAAGTTAGTAAAGAACAAAGTGTTGCGTCGCCGGAAGGACATCTCAAGCTTGCCGTTCAAGTGTTGACTAGCAAGAGCTGTTCTGAGGAAGGACTCGAGGATGCGACAGCGCTACTACTCAACTTGTCTCATTGCCCTGATCCTACCAGACAACTTGTACGTATTTGCAAACACATGAATGAGTATAAAGGATCTTGATCGCGCATAATAATTGTGTTTGTCTTTCCTTTGTTAGATATTAAAGTTACTTCTGGAAGGAGCAATGGAATTGGCGAATATGGTATGCGAACATATCAAGGATTTGATGGTAGAACTGAAGATTCTGAATCGCGAATTACACCGAAGAAATTCTCTGGAAGAACAGCCATCAACCAGCAGCGGAAACGGACGAGGAATTCTATTGGACAGGTAAAGAGTTGTAGCATACAATATATATCTCATTAAAAATAGTATCGAGAAGAAAAATTTTTTTTTTTTTTTTTTTTTTTTTTTTTGTTTTAGATTCACGAACGAAAATGTAGTTGTCACAGCACCGAGTAAAGTAAAAGCCGGAAGCGATCTTCAATTACCATCAATGGCTGCACTCGTCAGTAAAATCTCTAGTCAGGCATTCTTCTTGAGAATACTTAAAGTCATTGTGCAAATAAGAGAGGCTGTACGTTTAGCGAACAGCAAGAAAACAGGTACGATATGTGTGTCGACATTTATTGCTCTTTTGCGATAACTTTCGAAGAGTTACTTAATTGTGACATTTCTTTTTCAAGCTAATCAAACATCAGAGACAACTATGGAAATAGCCACAACAAATAATGTACAAGACACAGGTACTTCCCTTTTTCCTTTCTGTCATTTATGTTTCTCTGTTATTTTTCTTACGTTATCAGTTATATGAAAAGAAAAATTCATTTTTATTGCAGCCGCCGATAATGCGGATGCCGATGTTCCTATGGATACTTCACAAGCAAATACTTCGTCTAATGTTGAGAATTCAAAGACGTCCTCTTCTCGTAATGGTAATTTATCATCATATCAAACATTACGTACACAATCTAAAATATATATTACTTGAAACTAATCTTTTTTCAGATGAGGACAAAGCTGCACTTCCACTGCTGAGTGAAAGTTTAGTGCTAGATAACTTATGGGAAACTCTTAGTGCTTGTTTGCTCGAATTAGAATACACTCCTGATCATCATGCCGTCCTTGTTTTACAGGTAAATTCATACTTTTGTCTTAAAAAAAAAGCCGCATAACTGATTCTGTTCGTTAATGATTATTGCTGTTATCTGTGTGTATATACATATATATCTATGTTTAACATTGTAGCCTGCAGTAGAAGCGTTCTTCTTAGTGCACTCTTCGTCAAGCACATCTCGAGATCGTGACAATCGTGTTAATACGACTAGTGAGAATCGGGAAATCGTACCAGATTCACCTGTTTCTCCGATATATTCGGACAACGACGTTACATCACAATCGGAAGCGCCTCCCAACGCTTCTTGGGATATGACTCCCGCTCCACAGAAAACATTGCCACCAGATCAATTAAAGTTCCTCAAATTTGCCGGTATATATTATTAATTGCGATAATTAATGAAAGTTCTATGTGACGTTTTTATTATCTAACGTAATATATATATATATATATATTATATTCTGATAGAAACGCACAGAACTGTATTGAATCAAATTCTACGGCAAACGACTACTCACTTAGCGGATGGACCATTTTCCGTATTAGTGGATCACACAAGAGTGTTAGACTTCGATGTAAAGAGACGTTACTTCAGAACGGAATTAGAACGAATGGACGAGGGTATACGTAGAGAAGAACTGGCGGTCCACGTGCGTAGAAGTCACGTTTTCGAAGACTCGTTCAGAGAGCTTCATCGAAGAAACGCCGACGAGTGGAAAAATCGCTTTTACATCGTTTTCGAGGGTATGAATTTTTTATATTTTTTCTGGTTTTTATAAAGAAAAACACTTGTGCGCGACAAACTCTAAATGCTGCTTCTTCAATTCGATAGGCGAAGAGGGTCAAGACGCTGGAGGTTTGCTAAGAGAATGGTATGTCATTATCTCGAGGGAAATCTTCAATCCGATGTACGCTCTGTTCACAGTCAGTCCCGGTGATCGAGTGACATACATGATAAATTCGTCCTCGCACTGCAATCCTAATCATTTGTGTTATTACAAATTCGTAGGTCGAGTAATTGGTAAGTTCTTTGCTTCTTTCTTTATCATTTCTTTTTCTCACCAAAGATATACGACGAAACAGATGACCGCAATGTCTTAATCAATTGTTGCAGCTAAGGCTATTTACGATAATAAATTGTTAGAATGCTACTTCACGCGTAGTTTTTATAAGCATATACTTGGCATACTTGTGAAACATACTGATATGGAAAGCGAGGATTATAGTTTTTACAAAGGACTTGTTTATCTTACCGAACACAACATTTCCGATCTGGGATATGAGTTAACATTTTCCACGGAGGTAAGACACGATTTTATATAATTTCCACGTAACTCTCAGCTATATTCGGAACTACGAAATGTGTGCGTCTGTCTTTTTTTTTAGGTGAACGAATTCGGTGTCAATGACGTGCGAGATTTAATACCAAATGGACGTAATATAGTTGTTACAGAAGAAACCAAACTCGAATATATTAGGCTCGTGTGTCAAATGAAAATGACTGGAGCAATTCGTAAACAGTACGTATAGCTAATGAACTTCAAGATCGAATCCAATGACGTCATTTGTTTATTCTTATTCAATTATTATCTTAGACTCGCGTTCTCTTAAATATCTCAAATTTTTTTTCACAGATTAAACGCATTCTTGGAAGGCTTTTATGATATTATACCCAAACGACTGATCTCTATATTTAACGAACAAGAACTTGAGCTATTGATCAGCGGCTTGCCTAATGTAGATATCGAAGATCTTAAAGCGAACACCGAGTATCATAAATACACTGCTACGTCTTTGCAAGTACGTATTTTAATAATTATTCGTACATACATTATTCGATTTTATATTAAATAACAGATGAAAATTGTTTTTCCTTTGTTTTTATAGATTCAGTGGTTCTGGCGTGCGTTACGAGGTTTCGATCAAGCAGATCGTGCGAAATTTTTGCAGTTCGTTACCGGTACGTCTAAGGTGCCGCTGCAAGGTTTCGCTGCATTAGAAGGCATGAACGGTGTACAAAAGTTCCAAATTCACAGAGAGGACAGATCAACAGACAGACTTCCGTCTGCTCATACTTGGTATGTAAAGAAAAACCACCCACATTTTTATAAAATTATACAAATATCAACATTAAATCGATAATAATTTTAAAATATGCAAAATTGATAAAATTAAAAATGGTTTCTTGTCTTTTTTATTGTGTGCAGCTTCAATCAATTGGACTTACCGGTATATGAGACGTACGATAAACTGCGTACAAATCTACTCAAGGCAATTCACGAATGCAGTGAAGGATTCGGATTTGCTTAAGCTTTTACTGGAATGCTGTTGTATATTGTAGCAGTTCATCGTATAAATGTTGTCCTGCCTGTTCAGAGATTAAACGTAAATGAAAACTCGGTCCCTCAATAATTATGCGTTCACGCATAGTTCGATCGGTAACATTACTAGCGACACGCTTGATCTTCATTCAAGATCTAAACAAAAAAAATACAAACAAGCAAAAAAACAACACGCGGTTATATCGATATATAAATATACATATATATACATATAAAGATACACCAATATGTATATACATATACTACTTATTGATGTAATTACGTGGGGAGAATCTAACATAAATCTGAAGGTAGTTTATTTTTTGTTGAGAATCTTGGAGGAAGACGCTGAGCTTAACGATAATTCCCAACAAAGAATGATAAGGAGAAATTAGTTTGGTTTTAATGAATAAGATAAAGAATAAGATTCACACATAACTGTAATAGTTAGATATATCTTAGTTTGTCATAAGAGAAGAAAAAAATAATATAGGATGGAAAAAAACTGTAATATACTGCACTTAAAGTCAACTGTTTTAACTGGTTCGATAGTTTGAGTGAAGATACAACGGTGGCAACGGTAGCCTGGTTCTTTACCAGAAAAAAAAATAGCAAAAGTATAAATGAGTTGAGTGTATGCGCGAATGAGAGAGACATTGAGAGAAAGAGGAAAGAGTGACGATACAAAAGCGTGCAAGAGAGAGAAAGAGAAATAGAGAGAAAAAAAAGAGATTTTGAGCCTAACTAAGATTTCACAATACGAACGCTGTCCTTCCTCCTTCAAAAAAAATGTATGGTTGTGTATACACTATTAGTATTAATAATTATAACTAATTCTTATAATTATAATAGTATTGATCATTGAATATATCATTTTAATATTAATTATCCGAAATGTGATGTTAAAACAAGTGTAACTTTTTTTCTTGTGAGATTTAACGAAATAAAGTTTACAGTTGAACAGATGTTACTTCGTAAAACACATCGAATGGGACAATATGGCGAAAAATTTATGTCGTAACAGGCACCGTTAACGGTTAGAGAACGTTCTTGAGCTCCTTACAAAATTGTTAGGGAATTATTGATTAGGAAAATCGCAGAGAACATAAAAATTAAAAATGCTGTATTTCTTCAGAATAAAAGCAATTAGGCTTTTTTTTTTTTTTTTGTTATTGCACAGAGTCCTTAATTACTAACTTCAGAGTTTCCTGAGACAGATATATCGTAACAGATAATGCGTAATGTTACAATAATATTTTTAGTCTTTTAAATATAGAGTTCAATAATTTTTATGTATTACTCAAATAAATTATTGTTCAATTAACTATATGAGAATTAATGTATGTAAAACATGAAAATATATATTTCATATTTACAAATTACACAAGTGTAAATAATATGTATGATACATAGAGAGTAAAACACTTTGTTATAAGAGAGAAAGAGAGAGGAGGGAGGAAGAGATTTGTGAATCACTCAAGGAAGGGTTATTTGATAAATATACACTATTGCATATTATCAATTTTTGTAAGTACAATGAAGAACGTCAACAAAAGTAACGTGCGCAATGTTGTACGTCTGGAATGTTATCACTGGCTGCAAAGACCCATCCACAAGTGGAAACAACAAGCATTCACAAAACCTTCGACCAAGGTGTAAATCTCATCCATGTTCATCGACATGTTGATCTCTGTTGACTTTCGATAAACGGCGCACAAATCCTGAAATAATCATTGGACGAATCAAAGTTGCATCTTTCATTTTATTCAGGTATTTATTATTTTTGTATTTGCATACGATTGTTCTCTATTTCTCATATGTAACGAATACTTACGCCTCTCGATGTATGCAGATCGATAGTCAACATCATAAACGCTTGGAGAAGAGTTGGATGTAGTATCAGATGATGAGTGACGTTCCCATCAGAGGTAATAAATTGCTTGTGATGTTCCTGATATTTGTTTTGCAACACTTTAGACAGTGCCTGATACCACGAGACCGGCTGATTGACAAGTGGACTGAGTCTAGAGTCTAGATTCGATAGAGGTTCGATGTGAGCCAGCGAACAAAGTTCTTTGAACTCCGTGTACGTCATCGAGGTTTTGTTCTCCAGCAACTTGTCCCAAAGCAAATGCGTCCTGCACTGCAACGCACCACGCTCCACCATGTTCGTTATGTGTTGACGAGCTGTCTGCGCCTGAGACATGATCATCTCCTGCATAAGCTGTTCGTGAGACGAATAGTAGCCCAGATAATTGACCGATTCCTGACGAATTTGCATTAGATGCGGCGATGACGACGACGGGTTCGAGATCGTGTTTGAAATAGAATTTTGCGTTAGGGGAGAATTCGGGACCGGTGGAGGTGTCGGCGCTAGATTGTTATGAATATTATAGCTCGTGGACTTCACGTCGGTATCTTTGGTCGCGCCGTTCGCGTCGACATTTTTGTTTTGACAATCAACGTTCAATATTTCCGTTCTGGAATTACCTCTCACAAACGGCGGTATCAACGATACGGGACTGGAATCCATCGGACTCTCCGCGTTCGAGCTGCTTGTGGACTTTCCTACACTGTACACGGTCCTGAACTTGCCCAATTTGTTGTTCTCCACCTCCCTCTTCGGATACAATTCCCTCTTACTTGTCAACATCAGATAATATTTCAAAGTAATCTCGGTTTTTTCTACTTGAAGCGGTTGTTCGATGCGCGATACTATCAGCGCCACGTCGAAATCATCGATGTATCTGGTGTCGTGAGCGTCGTAATAACTAACCAAGGGAGTGCTCTGCAGTTTAATCAGGACGTATTCGTTATCGTGAGACTCCTGGAGCTCTCCGGACATTACGAACACACGCATGCCGTACATCTTCTCGTGCGAGAGCAAATACGAGTACAACGTGCGCGCGGGTATCGCTATATTGCGTATCGTTATTACATCTGAAATAACAGTTGTGCGTACCACATCGTATACTTTGTGTGTTGAACAAACAAATTAATGAAGCAGCGTTAAAACTGTAGAAAAAACGTTGTATAATCTCACGAAGCTCACCGCTATATATAAGATTCCTAGCGTAATTCGGCGCCTTGCTGTAATATTTGATGAAGTCGTCCATAAAGTGAGTGAGGTGGTATCCTTGTTGCAACGACCACAGTCCGGTTCCGGCTATGTACGAATGAATGCATCGCAAATGGAAGTCGTACGTAAAAGAATGCAGATGCATATTGATTCGAATCTTGTCGCAAACATCCACGAAACTCAACACAAACTGCAATCCAAGTGTTAATTTCTCAGCTAAACAGAAAAGATATACGTCTTGTGTAGAGAATGTTGCGTTTTACCTGATTCATCATACCACTACTCGTCTTTGTCTGCAAGCGGTTACACTCGATGACATGTAACTTTATCGTGAAAAACGGTTGCGACAAGTGAATTTCAAACAATAAAATACCGCCCAACATCGATTTTTTGAGATAATAAGATTGCTGCTGCTCGTCTCTGCAAAGAGCATAAGAGATGCGTTAGTAAAATTGAGCATTTTTGTGAAACGAAGAGAGTGAAATCGAAACAGTGCTCAATGATGAAAACAAACTTTTTTTGTGATTCCACTTGAATCGGATTGAAGCCCAAGGTCTGCAGATACTGTTTGTATTCCGATAATATAGATTTGCAAAGTTCCTGATGCCACTTTATCATAATTGCGTTCGTCGATTCTTGCTTCGACTGAATTAGCTGCGGTGGTTGTTGATGCGCGCTGCTGTTCAAGTTGAAATGAGACATCTGCGGCGGCGTCAATGAATGATCTCTCGTCGCAGCGGATTGCAAGCGCCAGGACGGCAAGAAGAGAAGAGGCGTGTGACAAAAGTGTATCAGACGAGAGTGCCGCTTGAACGTGTTCAAAGCGCTCATCGGTATGTTGGACGTGCGGCTCTGCCACATTGCGTACAATTCCTCCAGATCGTCTGCAAGGATTTCAGAGAAACAGTGATTACACCACAAACTTGTATCATACGCGCGAATATATTATTACCTTTTATTCTCTTCTCTCGATGTCGTAAATCCTGCAGGTCACAAGCGGCCTTTACAATCGCGTCCGTGGTGTTGTGAGAATGCGAATTCGGTTTCGCATCACGCATCGCCTGCCCAACTACTTGAGACCACGAGAACGCGGTGTTCTTCATCGAATGCGTCCGGTTGCTCGATCGCGTCCAGTCCTTGCTGTCGGTGTTCGACTGACTCGGAAATTTCGCGAGGCTTTCCATGTCAGTGATCTGATAAAACTGAGAAGAACTGTGTTCTCTCTGCTGAGGTTCCCGGGTGAGTTTGTGATGAAATATACCCAACTTTTGCATGATTATATTGGTGAACAGATTAGATCTCGACGACAGCCATGTGCTCAAACTTGTTGCCTGTTTGATTAACTTTTCCGATTTTTCTTTAGACCAATTATACATATAAATTATTATCTGAAAAATAAATATTATGCAAAGTTCGATTATTCAGATTCGTAATAGTTTTATACGACTCTCATGTACAATAATCACTAACGTTATCACTCCATATTTCCGCCAACAGTATTCTTTGCCTAGGTACGAAGTTCGAATCCGATGTAAAGGGATTAAATTTTTGCAATTGTTTTTGATCTACGACATACAAAAAGAATTTTAATAATTAGATTTAAGTTGAAAATTAGTAAACTTCAACTGACCTTTGGGAGCAAGCAACACTGGATCTGCTTCTTTGCTTATAGATGCCTTCCACTGATGGAAATTTCTCGCGACTAAGATACATTTGATATAGGTTGTTTGCTCGTCCTTGTTGAACTCGTGCGGCACGTACGCAGGTGATGTCGCACCTTCTTGAGTTGACTGACCCATCGACTGGCCGGAGCTGTTCCAAGCATTTTCAGGCCATTTGGGAGCTGATCCAGCTTTGCGCAAAACAAATTGGTTTACAAATGGTTGTCGATCTTGCAAAACAAAAGCTTTACTGGATGTGTCTGAATCCTGACAACGTATGATATTCTGTAGCTCTCTTACGATCACGGGGATTGGGTGTCTGTGATGAATAACCACTTCGTGTTTCTTGACAGCAGGAACGCTCATTTCCAACGCAAATTGAAACCATCGTGCCAAAGTGGTGTGATAAATCTCATTCAATTTTCTCTGTTCGCCAAGTTCGTACTGATTCAATGACAAGTCGTCGTTCTTTTGCGGCTGTGACTTCACGGGTGTCTGTGGTTCTTTGTTTTCTTCCGCAATCTCGTCAATGACCGGTGACGGATTGACAATTAGCGGCTCTGTTAAAGGAGTCGCCAGAAGATTATACTCCGTGACCAAGTCCCAAGTGCCGTGTTTCACAGCAGACGACAACTTCGTGATCAAAAATTCCAGGTTCACTCTACCTTGTTTCCAAATTCGAAATTCGATCAACATTTCTGCCTTTGGTTTGGAATTACTTTTACTATCGTAAACGATAGTCGACACGATTTTCTCGAAATTCTCAACCTTCAACAATTCGGACAAGCTCGACTCGTTGTTTGCATCATTCGAGGATGTTATAGACTCCTCCTTGCCATCGGTAATAGCCAACGCGATGCAAGCTATGCCTTTGCTACCGCTCGAATGGCTTTGATTGTATAAAAAGATATCAGATTCGGATACTCTCTTTCTGTTGCTATCGAGTGGAGAGTAATCTTGAAAGTGATAGGGAGCACCGAGATCCGTGTATTTTGGCGTGTACAAAAACTGGAGTATATTTTGCCTCAAGTAATATCCTAAAGCATCTACGTGTGATAAGCAATGCGGCTGCACAGACAGCTGTACTATACACTCGGGGAATTTGTATGGTTTTTGTATGAAGTGCACATCAGCCGGCGTTAATTTGCACATTGGATTGCGCGCCAACATGACCGACAGTACTTCCAGCACCGCGTCATCGAGACGATTTTGCAATACTTGTACCAGATCCCGTTTGACTTCCGGACCAGCCTCCGATATTCCGTGTACCATAAGGATAATAGAATCGCCGAACGAGCCGGATTTGTTCAAAATATCGGACTCTTTTTCGCCGAACGAACGGACTCTCGGCCGAGTATTATTCAGTGTCGTGTGATCGTTCGTCGGACCGATGCTTTTGGCCTGCGACAAAGACGCGACGCTGTTGCTGCGCGAAACAACTAATTTCTCATCGCTCTCGGACAATTTATTTTGCAAAGGCTTTCCGTCGCATGTTTGCTCGTGAAGCCGCAAGTAAAACACGTTGTCGTTGTTTTCCTGATATACAAACATATTATCTCGGTTATTAACGGAGAGCCTGTTAAGTACGCCATGCAGCGCTTTGATTCCCCTTGACAGTCCGGATCTTCCGGGTCCGGTTTTCAAGCGAGGATGCAGATTGAAAGGTTCCTCCCAAATTACAGGACACCTGAACATGCCCGGTGTAACGTTTGAAGTTGAGGAACTGTGATTCGGAAGTGAATTTCCAGACTCGCTGCTAGTTTCTCCTCTCCAGATATTGGTGTGATCCTCAGTAGACTCCGGTTCTAACAGAGGATCGCATATACGAGTATCGTGAAGGTTTTGCAGAAGTAAATACTGATTCACCCGCCTACATATAGCTTTGATTTGAACGAGCAGCTGCTTTTGAATTTGCAGATAACAGTCCACTTCCGGTGAAGAAAGTTCCAAAAATCTGTAACAACAGTTGCAGTTTTATATGTTTCTTGTATTTTTTTAATGATGTATACAATTGTTGCGTGCAAATATAACAAACAAAAATAATATATTGACTTGCACGAACCTGCAATGGAAGTAGACATTAACGTGAGTATTTTCAACGTTCAGAATTAACCAGAAATTAGGCAAACGATTTCTGCGTTTATCAAGTTCTATCAACCACTGGTAATCATCGTCGGAATTGCTGCTGTCACCCTCGTATCCGTCATCCGTTCCGTGTTTCCCTTCGGCCAAACTCGAAATCTCGGAGTGATAACCCGGAGCATCTCCGGATTCTTGTCCGTTTATTTGAATTGCGGCACTTGACGCGTCCTCTTGCTCGACATTTTCAACATTGTCGCCTGTAAAACAATCAAACTTTAACAAGTGAGAAAAATATCTACAGAACGCGTTGTCCGTCTTACGCAAACGTAAGATCGTTTAACCTTCTTTTAAGCGTGGTTCTTCTACGTCCACTTGAAACGTGTCCGCCTCGACGTCAGACGTTACTGTTTCTGGTTTCTTAACAACATAAAATAAATCAGCCTCTTGACGAATGCAGTAATTATTAATCTCAAGACATTTCAGTTCTTTCAAGAATTTAGGAACGCTGCTTTCCGGCGAAAAGACAAAATGTAAAGGCACTTTATCCGTCAAACAACTGGATTTCCCGATGGAATTTGACACGTGCTGCGCCACGAATCGCAATATATCTGCGTTCGGTAAGGGATGATCCAGAAGTGCCGTCGTAGTTTCGTCTCGCAGCAACCACTCGATCTCATTCCTCAAACTGATCACCGCATGATGTTGAAGCGGCGGTTGCGGCATTTTTTCAGGATCGGTCTTTGCCGTCGGACTGCTATCACTCGGCACGCTATTAACGGTCGAGGCACTACAGTACGATGTTGTTCTCAACGAAGGATAGCGTTCCAACGACACTTCCAACACCTCTCTCGGGAGGTTTAGACAAATGATGTCCAAAGTGACTTTGAGATCATCCAGACTCAATTCGGAGAGATTCCTGTCTCTGTCGTCATCTATTCTTTGAATAATGTCGGTGAAGCACGTGGGCATCAATTTGACAGGTATGCTACAGAGCTCGGAGCGAAAGCGAATCGAGCAGCTCAGGTGCAAAAAGAGCGGTTGATCTTTTACGTTCCAGGTGTTTTCTTCCTCGAAATCGCTTGTGAGAGAGAAATTACGACGTGACAATTTGCCGTTGTTGTTATGAAGATTTGTGGCCGGCCATGTAACATTGACAGCTTGACTTACTGATGGAAAAAAAAAAGAGAAGAGAGATCAATCACATCAATAAATTTAATGAGATGCAATATAAAAACCTTCAGTTTACATAAACAATAAAAATTTATTGTTTACCGGAAGAAGTATCTGTCTTTAGGACTGGTATTTCGGAATGACATGTGAACTCGTCCTCGTCGTTAATGTCGTCATCGTCAATATCGTCGTCATCATCGCTGTCTGTTCTTTCTGACACCACTTCCTGAAAGGATGATCGTTGTTGTAAAACCTGCACACAGTCGGCGATAAAAAAATCTTTGCAGAACACGTAAAAGCGACCGTACCAGTTTTTCCGACATCCACGATGGTAAACAGTAATAGAATTCCGGATGCGCTGGTACAGGTCTAAACGCAGCCGCCATGATTCTTTTGAATTTATCCTTGATCAAACTATGTAACGGTTTGACGTCGTTGCACGCAGAGATATTCAATTGATCGAGCAACTTGCCTTCCGGTAACGTGTTCAAGTGTCTGCACACCGATCGCAAGTAATTCGTTATATTGATTTCGATCAAATTTTCCTCGCACTGCGCCACGGCGGCCTCCATATCTTCGTAACTCAACGACTGTTGCAGCGCTAATGACTTATAAACCGCGACCACGTAGCAATGGCAATGCGCTAAGCTCAACAATTTGCAATGTTCCATCAAGCTTCGTTGATCTAACATAAAAAAAATAATTTTATTTTAGAAATATATAAAAAGTTACACGCGTTTGCGTATATATAAAAAAATGTTCAATAAGTGCTGTTTTTTAAAGAAGAATTAATTGTTTTTAATGTAAAAACATTTTCGAATTCTCGCCTACCGCTGGAGGCATTGTCGGAATCTTCGCTTTTTGGCTCCGGAGATGAAGGCTTTGTGTTGCCTTCCGATTTGAGACTGATGAAATCCTCGGTGATTTGCTCGCCGATTTTGAAAGTATGATCCTGATAAATGTCTCTGTCGTAATTCTGAGGTGTTCGCAATTGGCTAACTAATACATCAATTAAAACCGCTAGCGAACAATCATATACGTATACAGGTATGACAAGACCCGCGTCATTGAAGTTATGTTCTATGTTGACTTTCGTTGTGCTGTTCGCGGTAGTGGATTGAGTCGACATTTTCGATCCTCGGCGTTCCAACGTCAGAAAGTCAGATATATTCGCGTCCTTCGTATACATCGTCGGAGACGATGCCTTTTCGTTCATATCGAAATCGAAAATATCCGAATTGCAGTTCTTCTCGGAATTGTTGCTTGTGCAATTGTCGCTTGCATACGTTATTAAACGAACATCTTTTTCCGTTTCAGGTAATATTGTAATAATAACGTGTGTCGTGCTGACTCCTTTAACAAAACACTTCCATCGTGGATAAATATTTGATGTATCGTCTTGATTATTTTTTTCTACAAGAAAACATTACTCAAGATGTAATTTTAAAAAGCTGTGAAGTATATTTTCAAAAAAAAATTGATGAATATATCAAAATATTTATTGATTTCATGTAACATTGTCATTTGAAGAGCCCGTGGATTATACCTCGTTGTGCAAAGAAAGGTAATGGCGGACCGTTCTCGCGTCGCCTGCTAAAAAGCATTTTGGTAAAGTTCTGCGATTCCGCTGATGTAAGCAATAATTCCTTATTATGCAACTGCTTCATATGCACCAAAAAGTTTTCCATGAAAATTTTATTCGGACTGTCCCTATCCTCATCTACATGCATCGGATCTAACAAAAGGATACATAAAATTAATTTCCTTCTATTTTCTTCTCATATTGTTTACAAAAAAGGACTAGTTTCTGACCATCAGCGAACATAGAAAACAAGAGTTCCGCCTGCTGGCATTTTGGCAAAATGCTCAAGGTATCGAACGAAAAATACATAGGGTGTATCCTCTCATCGATGATCGGCGTCGCTTCAAACGGTCCGGTTGGATTTGGATATTCGGAGACACGATCCATAGAGACATCTACAACGCCGTGATATCTGACACCTTGTTGCGCCTGTCCGTATACAATCTCAGCATCTTTTTCCGCCGGTGTCACTTGGCTCAAAAGACTCAAATATTCTAAGGTCAACAGAGCGTTAATACATTCCTCATCTATTTGGGCGATCTAATTGGACAGAAGTTGGACAGTAATAAATAACACGCAGAACACATGGGAATAAAAAAGTATTTTAATCATCACGTGCAAGAGAAAGATATAAGACGCAGATAAATTTGCGTGTAAATAAACATTCGGAAAAAATTCTGTATTGAATGTACAATAAAACTAATTACAGTGTAAATATAATATATATATATGTATTTGTGCACATTGATACAGTAGTGTAATAAACAAAGTGTGGTAACGTGTGCAAATGTGATTTTATACGCAATATACAAAATATAACGCACACACAAATTAAATAAAAATCATGTTTTTTGGTTTCTTAGATTAAAAACATCGCGGGCGTGACTTAAAAATTAATTTACAACTAATGTACAAGAAGACACAATTATCATAGTTAGAGTCTATCCGCCAGTAGTGGTTCGGATCGCTTAGCGACCAACAGATAATCATAATTCATTCTCGCAGCATTCTCGCGAATGATGAACACGCCGACGATTATGGGGAATCAGGAATAAGTTGGAGGAGTTGAATCTCACTTTCATACAAAGCGTAGAGACCACTTCTCCACTTGAACCGTGATACCCCGCGTGAGATGTCCGCACCATAAATCCTAAAGACGATGATCGGTCGCGGTATGAGCGAACTCCGTCGATGAAGAATCACATCGCGCCCTACGTGAGACGACGTCGTGAAGGCCGCACAACTCTGAGCTGGAAGAGTTAGATCTGGCAAGTGTATCGAGAGCTATTGGGGACTGGCTCACTGCCTAGATCCTCACTTCCAACTGAGAGTCACGCAGAGATATCGAGGATCCGAAGAGCGACAAGAAGAAGAGCGAACAATACGATGCGTGCCTGCGCCCAGAAAGACGTTCGAGCATGTTCTCTGGCCTCAATCTCGAGCGGTGTCACCTGATGATAACGAGACGGAGAAGACTTTAACCCGTGAATCTCTTCACGAGCGAGACAAGAGTTCAAAGCGGGATCTATCTTTGCCCGTAGGAGTTTTAACTGCGAATTGTTTTTACTGTTTTTCTTTTGCATGATTCTTACAACACACTGAAACAGGACAATCAAATTCGTAACTCAAGAAAAACGACAATGTTGCGCGACTCACGATAGAAGGTGCGATCACTTCTAATGTGCACGAAATGCGATAAAGAAACGTTAGCGTAGAGAATTCGGCGGCGGCGGCGGCGATAAGAAACTCGGAAAATACGCGGAAAGGTAAACGACGACACCGACGACAGTCGTAAAGTAAACGGTGATGATATGTACGAAACTTTGTACGAAAAAGATAATCCGGTCACTAGTGAGCGCAGGGCGCGCGTATTGGGCCTTATATATACCGGTCAGATAACTGATAGGAAAACCTCGTTCTGAGGACCCTCATCGATACCGAAGCCCCACCCCGATAATGATAACGTGACATGTACGCGATAGACACCGTCGCGTATCGTTTAGCTAGCCGGAAATGCAGGTTGCATCGACGAAAATTCAGAAAGACCTTTCGGTTTCGGCGGAATGACGAAACTCGTCTTCGCTCCAGCAACTTCTTTCGTAAGAAAGAAAACGATCTCTGCGGTTGTGCGAGACAATAAGATCTCTCTCAAAGCGCAAATTCTATTGTCTTTCTGGTGACGAAAGATGATGTAAGTTAGAAAAAGTAGAAGAAAAGTTTACAACGAAGACTTTACATATAAAAACGGTTTATATCACCTGCCGAGGATTTGATTACGTTTTTTTACGAAACAACGCGAGAAAATGTTGCTCTTCGTTAGCTCCTTTTCTAGGTTCAACAAGATAGAATATAGTAGATCCCGACGAAAGTTTCTTCGAGCTAATACGCTCGGAATGCTATCTTTTTACGGTGATCGTCAGACATGACTTCTCAAAAAGATTTCGAAGAACTTTGTAATTCCAAGATACGTGCAATGTCATCATGCAAAATCCAATCCATAAAACGAATGACTCACAAAACAATGCGCGCAAATCATTTCAATTCGCTTTGTTACAGATGGAATTTGTTGATGTTCGCTTATACTTTTCAATAACGTAAAGTGCATAGAGGAGAACTGACAAACTTAGTAGAAGCACATTTTTTTTTTTTTTTTTGTACAGAACCGTGCATATTTCACGTATCATCTGAAAACCATTAAGTAAAATTTATAATCAAATTTGCAAATTTAATTATCAAACTAGCAAAAAGTTTTTCGGTCAATGTGCGTGCGCGAAAGTTTCGAACGTGTAAATTAAAAAAAGAAACATTTATAAATACGTATATGTAAAATAATGTATAATTTGAAACACGCTGTATCATTGTATCTTGAAATTTGATTTTCTGATTAGCAACAATCTCCAGGTGACGTATGAAATCAGATAAGTTATCTAGTTGATATTCAAACTTATTTTGAAATCACGTCTGCACTAAATTGTGCTTATATTTCTATTATCAAATCACATAGAATAGTAGTCTTCGTCTCTATTGCAACTTATATAAAACTTATATAAGAGAAATATTACGTAATTTTTATAAAATCAATATGTATATATCAGATAATAAGAAAGTGCACTTCATGAAAAAACGATAAATAAATCGTATTGCGACAGAAAGCGCGCGTATATACAGTGCGTATAAATATATCTTTATCCTAATTGTCCTTCATCATTAAATGACGGCGCATACGTTTTATAAGCGTCTCTATCAGAATCAGAAGATAAGATCGAAGATAAAGCTATATTACGTGTGGAGATAAAATTCGCTCATAGGATATTTACGCGAATCATGCTAACGTTACTGCACTGCTTCCAGAATATTACTCAAATTGTGGTTTTTCCGTCTTTTTTAAAATCTATTTGTTGGATGATAATATTGTCAGATTGTCTTTAAACAGTATAATAATCTGTAATCCGTCTGTTTTGCGTCTTCTGCTTCGAGAAATCGATATTTAAGCAACGTGATTTTGTTAGACACACGTTGCAAAAGTTAATTGGAACGTAAATTATCGCCTGAACAAATAAAGAGATTAGATATTTCTATTTTTTGTACAAGTAAAAGTGCGAAGAAAAACTATGAAGAGTGGAGTGTTTCTCGGCATTCCGAGAACACAAACACCAAAATCACGAAAGCAAAAATCTGGCAGAGTTACCTAACTTAAATAATCTGATATCACAAAGCGATATTTACTGTCAGATAGACCCAGAATCTAGCAAAATAAAGCACTTTAGACAACCATACGCCGGAATAAATTTTTGTGTTACACACACATATGCGCGCACACATGTACGTCATTATCAAGTTAGTTCAAGATAAGAAGAATAAAAGTAACGCCAGAAAGTGGTCGTTTGTTCTATTTATAAAATCAAAAGTTATGTTTTTATTAAAAAATTTTCTGAATACGTGACATTGTTAAATAAATACAAAGCAATTATTTTTTTATGAATTCCGATATTGTCGTGTAATGACTTTTTTGTATTACAACGATCAAGTACACACATATATACGATATTAACTGCAGAATTTTCTCAGAATATTATTTACGAGGTTACGGATATCGTCAGAGATAATAAACAAACATCCGCCGTATTAGTACAGCAATTTTTTAAAATATTTCTGCTGCTTTATAAATCGCATATCTTGAGTGTATCACAGAAATATCGAACGGAAATATCTTATCACGCTCAAGATATATATTCAAGGAATTACTTATGTCTTATCAATTTAAGCAAACTCTTACGGTTGTTTTATAAAATATTAAATTTTATTAGACTAGAAATATAAAATTTTATTTGCAAGTTTAGTTTTTGCAAATTAGAATAAAAGGATTATATATTGCTCTACGTTCATAATGTTTATGTTGGAAAACGACTAGAATTTGACGAAGATATATATGTATAGGGTGAAAATATTTGGTTTTTTGACTCACTGCGTCTGGTAATTGATGATATTGCCGAAGAGGTATGTATGTGGCAGTGGATTGTGCGGGCATTTGTACGGAACCACATTGAGGTTCGATCCATACCTCCGTAACAATCTGAAAATCGCTGTAACCTTCAGAATCCTCGGACCACACTTCCGCCTCAACAATGCCTGAAGAGATAAAATTAAATTTATCGTTCAAATAGACTTTTCGTATAAATCACCATGTATATACACTCGATCGCAATAAGAGTACACTTACCTTCTTCCGTGTCATCATCAGTACCGCTATCAGTGCGTTCTAACGTTGCATTAACGCAGTGCGGCACAACGTGCGGCGGGAACAAAACATACTGTATAATACATGGATAAGAATTTTTACTGTTCCCGAAGTCCTGCATTTGCACTTCCAACACCATATTAGTAATTCCAGATGCCGAATACGCGAAATTAAAGCCTTCTCTTAAACGAATTCTGCAAACAACACACTATTTTATCATCCGTCGCAAATAATTCGATAAACGCCAATTTGGATGGCGCGCTTACTTCGTAATTGTGGAGAGTATTCTTGCGATCGCAGTGATATTCAAACGGGGCAAAGTGATACCCGGAATAGTTTGAACGAAAGGTCGTTTTACGTGCCACAGCCATCGTTTGTGATACAAATATCTGGACAGAGTTGTTGTCAAACTACCTCCTAGCAGTCCCAGCGCAATCCTAGTGCAGGTCGGTTGAGTTCCGTCGGGAAACACCACCATGCTCAGATTGTTCGGTATGCGCTCGTATCTCACAAGAATTCTCTCAAGTGGTTTGTGTATTATCGTGCAACACGGAGTCTCGCGTTGCTCGGTGGGTCTGTTCGGCAATGTTAGCTTAGACAGTCTTTCTACGAGATCCATAACTACGTTGTGACGTACGACACCCTCGGTGCCGCCAGCAAACGCTATATTTAGCACCACGCACAACGCTTTGCAATTGATACGAATTAGTGAGAACGACACCGGTGGTTTATCCGCCTCTCTGTATATGAACTGAACATATGTGTGATTCTCGACTAGAACAAAGGTCGCCCAGTTCTTCAGCATGGCATATAACACGGCGGCCGCTTGCCGACTTTGAACACATTGAAAACGACCGCTCTGATTTGCTTGATGAAGATGTCTCGGCAACGGTCTGTCATAAGCCAAAATTAATGTGATTCTCTGAGTGTGCATCCAACGCGCCCATTGAAGTGGATCCAGAGAAACAACTGGTTGCCATATTTGTCCAAACTGCGGACAAGCAGCGTCGCTGTAACAGTCACGATCAATTGTAATTATATGTTTTTCACTTTCAAACCGCGATTATGTTTATTTCTATAATGACTTGCTACTACACGATCGCAATTAACATGTACCTAAGTTGTACTGTACTTGGTGATGGATAAGACGACAAGTAAAACACTGGCATCCCGCTTCTGATGGTGTCCGGCACACTGTACCAAGTCCATCCGGATCCCGGGAACCAGCTGAAGTGCGCGAGCATATTATCGCTTTCGGTTAATGCCGTTATTGCCGTCCAAAAACGAGAAATGACACCTTGACGATAATGCGAGTGCAATGGCTTTTTTGTTAAGCACATAATGTCGTATAAAAATTCGTAAGGCGCTGTAATAAATGTCAATTTTAGAGCAAAAATTAGAATTGAATACTTTAAAGTTATTTGTATTAATTATCTTCAATCTACCTTCTATGGTAATCGTGTATTGTATTGTGTTGGATACGGACAATGATTTTGAAGACCACGGACATGTTATCAAATATTCCAAAAAGACATTTGTCTTCCACAGCAGCACGAAAATTATTTCGAGAGTGTCGTCGCGTATACTAACTCTTTTTATCAAGTATCCTTCTCGCAAGCGGCAGCATAACAAACTGCTTAGCGTACATGTGACTTTGTCGTCGATTTGTTTTTTCTTCAAAAGTTGACCGGTTTTATGATCGTGAAACCATTTATTTTCAGTTCGCCAAGAGTGACGTTCGGCCATATCGTTATTAGATATATCTCGATATAATTGCCAGAATAAAAAAGTCTTGTGACAAAGATTCACATCTGTTCCCGGCGCGGGTATCTGTTCGCATGGGGAGAAAAAAAAAACAAATGATATTGCAATCAATGTTACTGCCGTGGATAATCGGATATGGGTGTAGATTACAAATTCACGTACAACGTAGGAACTGAAGGACATGTAACTACCGAGCGTGGCGGCGGCGATAAAATACAACAGATCCTCATATGGCACTAAACCGTCCGCGCAGTGCGGATCGTATCCACTACCCACACGTAAAAAACTACACGCGACCGTCGTCGCACGTAGTTGCTGTATGATGGAATCCAATGTGTGAGCGTTTTTGATCCCGACGATACCATCGGTGACTATTATCATATCTGAAAAGCACTTCTTTCTGCACCCGTTGTTTCTTACGTTATTATTTTCCGACCGATTGATCATAAGTTGCGAACTTACGTGCACAGCTGTGCTCAGGTAAGAGCGTCAGAGCCAGCATTCCGTACCTCAACATATTTACAAAACTGGCTTCCGGCGAAACTATGGATACGTTACAACTGTTCTTGTTTAAACATGTACTACTTTCCTCAAACAGTCTCCCTACCAAACGTTCACTTTCCGCTCTTAAATTTTCCAACTGCTGATTAGCTACGGCCGTAACAGTCGCCACTTTCTCTTCCAACAGATACAACTGCTTCTCTATGTACTGCGTGAGCGAGTTCACATTATTCGCACTAAGCAACCATCCTTGCACCAGTACTTGTTGCGCCGGACTTGTAAAGAATGGCGTATGAGCTATCACAGTCACATAAATTTCAGGTTGCATCACACGTGTGCTGCCTGGTATTGTAAACTATAGACATAAGATAAGGATAATCTGTTAGTATTTATATTATTTTTTTTCAATGCACAGAAAGGAGGAAACTTACTGGTCTAGTTATACTCTCAAGACATTGTTTTGTTGCCAAGTACACTTCATCAATGACAACCTCTCCATTTTGTACATCCTAAAAAAACCTCATTTATTTATTCTATCATATAAATTATTTAAACATATTATATGGCAATTTGCTCAATAGCAATTACTTACGACAGTGGCAAGTGACGGACTTAAGTCTAAGTTGAAGACCATTCTATACTTGTGTGCCAGAAATATAATTGAAGTTGTGGTAACAACTTTATAAAAAAATTGATAGCTAGTGTCTATGGACCAAGCAGCAGGTTTATCTTTTGGCAGTACTGATACAATTTCCAGTTCCGGTTCTTCCTTACTCTTTGCATTTGGATACTGAATGCTTATCACAGAGTCCAAATGCTCCAGCAACCATTGAGCCCTCACATTGCGAGAAATGGGAAAACCTTTCTTCATCAATAAGTAGACAGTCTCTGCTTCTAAAACGGTTCTTTCCTGTATGTAAAATATAATTGTATAGTAGTTTAGTCGAAAAATAAAACTACAAACACAAAAATTTTCTTCAAAAACACAGAGTTTAGTTACTTTTTTACTCAAATGACACAAAATATAACAACACTATGTCAGCAAACGTAGTACACATATTGCAAAGATACTCTGCATTGTCTTCTGCTATTGACATTTGTACCTCAGTGAGGACAGAGGTTATGTCCACTTGTACCGATTATTAAAAATACGACGCAAGAATTGTCGCAATATAATCGAAGGAACTTACTTCATTTCTTCCACCCGCCATGACGAACTATCAATCTACCATTGTGTTGTGTATAAAATCACTCACGAGTTTGTGGCACGTTTGTCTGTCACGTTGCGCGCAAAATAAATCATCGCGATACAATGCGAGCGCGGCTCGACGCAGAGGCAAAAGCAAAATAGTTCGCACGCACAATTGTGACCAAAGGTCACATTGTCGTCTATTTATTGAATCGTATACATGCATATAACACACATTTGTAAAACGAAAACTATAATAACATGACCCTGGATGCGTGCACTGTGCACTATGACGTGTTTGTGCGTGTCAACACACAACACCCGTGGGAATAAGATATTCGCGAGACGATCGTCCGAGACACGTTTCACGGAGAATTGTACAAGTTCTTCGTAAAATCTTCCGATCGCAATTCGACATCCCACGTTGTGTTACGAACTGGCGACTGGCGACTCCAAATCGAGAAAAAATCTCTCGCGCGACGAGAGTACACCACAACGTGGGCGACAAGGCGCGATAATGTAAATAAAAATACGTGTTAGGTTAGGTGAAAATGGAGTTGCGTTATCGTTTGTTAAATCGGACGCTGCCAGATGCGTTTATCGTGGCATTTTAAAGTCAATCGCACTGTGGAAGATCACGGAACAATGTGACGATATTTGAAAATGGCGCGCACGAGATTTTCTCTTTCCCTCTTTTTCCATGTGCTTTCTCTCTCTCGTTCTTATCGATAAGAAGCGAAAATAAGAAACCTCAATTATCGATTGAAGGCTAAAACACGCGCTGGTAAGTTTTATCATCTTTTATTCACTTCAGTAATTGGAACTAAAGCACAAAAATATGAAGATATGTAGATCAAAAAATAAAATTATATAGATGATATATTGTGTCGTTAATCGGATTTGTACGAGTTAAATTTGTGCCAATATCAATGTCAAAACGCTGATCTATGGGTGTGCAAGTAATATATATGTTTATTAAATAAATACGTTATTAAACAAATACGATACACGTATATATTTAGTGTATTAATTTATACATCAAGCAGCGATCACGTAACTTTTCATTTTGAAACGGTAACGCAAAGAGCTTCTTTAAAATTTTCTATATTTGCAACTTTATCTATCATATATTATTACATAACACAACCGCTATGACTTTCTTCTTCGGAAATCCCAAATTCAAAGGGGAAGAACCGTGCGATAAAGTGTTCTCCGAAGTGTCATCGCGCATATACATTTGTCGCGCAAACTTCCCCAACAACTTTTGCGTCGTTTTTTTTTGTTGGAGAAAACTTTGCACAGACAAGAAAGTTAATGTCGCATTTGATATGGTTTTTGTTTCCATTTGATTTCATACGCACGTGCGATTCTGCGAAACGAAAACCAATTGTATGCACATATAGTTACGATAATGAGCAACTGTTTTGCATAATCGAATACAGCAGATCCAAAATGGTACGTTCTACTGTTTTTTTCCACTGTCTGCAAAAATTAAAAATTTCTGCGTGTAGTATTTTTCGGTGTATCTTGTATTTTTCGATGAAATATTAAAATACGGATATGTGACTGATACTATGCTAATGATATTTTAATGGTCATTCGGTCAGAACGTCAATGCGTGATGTCAGTGTAATATAAAAAGGATCGCGCGAAACGTCGTCGATTGGTTGCTCGCGTGCTGACGATGAGATCGCAAAAACGAGGAAGAACAGTCTAACGCGTAGCGACATTTTGCTTGCTCCTACTTGGATTTCGAACGTGTCTCGAAGTCGTACGAGAAAAAGCTCGCGGTAATTTTTTTTCTACAAACCGTTTATTTTTGTGTCTCACATTGAAGCTACGAAAAGAGACGACAGTTACAAACGAAATTAAATATAACATCTAATCCGCCAATATAATCTTCACCTGTGAAGAACCGAAGAAAACATCGTCCCAATTCGCGGTGCAAGACTCGATCTCCTCGAGTATGGTGAGTCTCATTGCGATAAAACATTGCGATAATATGCATGTGTGTTGATTTAAATTTCAAACTCTCCGGTGGCATTAATATATTATCGAAGAGTCGGCGAATTTTCTAGTAACTCACTCATCGAATAATCAATATATGTTACATATAGAATATAAAATATAAAAAATAACATTGCAAACGCACGCGTTTCTTCTTTTACAATCGCATTTCAATGTGAAGAGAGAGAAGATCTAAATGCGCGAGATCGGAGAACGTCCGAGTCTCGATTACAGCAAATCGAGACGTTCTCTCTCGATCGATTCGACCGAGTTTTTATAAAACTATGCGTGCGCCGTTGCCGTTATACAAGTCAGTCGCGAGTCAGCCATCGCGTGGTGTGTTTGTCTGGAGGTTATTTTGATCACGTTGTATTATTCTGATTCGGATCTTCTCTCTTCCGTGTTTTCTGTCATCGAGTTGACGTAAACTCGTAAACAAAGCTTTAACAAATCGACGTTTCCGTTGTTTCAGCTGATCCGACAGTGCGTCCAGCTCGGTGCCTGTGTCGTGAGCGCCACAAAAGGTAAACGTTTCGCATATTCTCAGGTGCTATGTCAAGTAATATATGTTCTCACTTTCTCTTTTATCTCCTCGCCCCACTTCGCGACTGACAATGACTTGGACTTCGTTTTTATAAACTCTTATATATTTTAATTTATGCGCGAACACGCACACACAGTGTCGTTATCTAACGCACGTTATTGTTTCCTGATTGTTGTTTTTTTCCGCGCGCGAATTATGCAATTCCGCGAGAGAGGTCAAATGCAAAACTTTGTCTCGAGTAATCGCTTGAAAGATGATCTTCAGATTTCGCTTCATCACGCTACTTATATTTGTTATATCTTATCAACATACTTGATAGTAGTTGCAAATTTACGTAACACTGGACTGTCATCTAGAACTTAGAACTTAGAGCAATGTTGAAGTATTTTTAGAACTTGATGTTTAGAATCGGTTTCATCATCTTTCATAAAGCTAGTCAGCCAATCAAGTGTCAGTCATGATTGGCCAGTTTTAGTCAATTCTGCTGAATATAATATTAATGCTATTAGCATTTTATTAGAAGAATAATAATCAGCTGATTAAGTTCGGAGATGATGAGACTAATTCTTAGTGATCACGTTTCTCTAGAGTTTGTTTGATATACATATGTTACATAAATCTTCATCTTCGCAGGTCTTCCAAAAATCATGCCGTGCCCGTTCCTGACCAATTTATCTGCGAATTTCGTTCGCAACTACGGCTCGTCCCTGCTGATGAACTACAGGCAACATTGTCCAGTGATGTCAAGATTGCTGAACACGATGCCGGAAGAGAAGTCACAGTCGATTCCAGCAACAATAGAAAATCAGTGTCCGTTTTTATCTAGAGAGCGAAACGCCGTTACCGAGGCCAGTCCCGCGATTGAGGAAGACGTTATCATTGTAGATAACGTGGAGCAGAAGGAGGAAGCATCCTCTTTTCCTTACGAGAAGTTCTTCCACGAGCAAATTAAGCGGAAGAAGAACGATCACTCGTACAGGGTGTTCAAGAAGGTGAATCGTCTGGCTGAAAATTTTCCTACGGCCATAGAGTATTCGTGGGGTGAGAAACCCATCACCGTATGGTGTTCCAACGATTATCTGGGTATGTCGCGTCATCCCGCGGTAATCAACGCGGTCCGGAAGGCTTTGGACAAGTTTGGTGCGGGCGCTGGTGGCACAAGAAACATCTCGGGCAATTCTATGGGCCACGAGATGCTAGAAAAACGATTGGCGTTGTTGCATCAGAAAGACGCCGGTTTGCTCTTTACCTCATGTTTCGTCGCCAACGATTCCACTTTGTTCACCTTGGCGAAAATTCTGCCAAACTGTCACATATTTTCCGACGCCGGCAATCATGCTTCGATGATAATGGGTATACGAAACAGCGGGGTGCCCAAGCATATATTCCGACACAATGATGTGAAACACTTGGAGGAGCTTCTGTCAAAAGTGGACAGAAGTGTACCGAAGATCGTGGCGTTCGAAACGGTGCATTCCATGACCGGTGACATATGTCCGTTGGAGAAGTTGTGCGACGTCGCGCACAAATACGGCGCGATAACGTTCATTGACGAGGTCCATGCGGTCGGTCTTTACGGCAATTGCGGCGCCGGTATCGGCGAGAGAGACTGGGTGCTCCATAAAATGGACATCATTTCCGGCACTCTGGGAAAAGCCTTCGGCAATGTGGGCGGTTACATTGTCGGTTCCTCGAGTTTAGTCGACATGATAAGAAGTTACGCGGCCGGATTTATTTTTACCACTTCGCTACCGCCAACTGTGTTGTACGGAGCCTTGACATCCATCGAGATCTTGGCATCGGACGAAGGCAGGTCGTTGCGGTCGAATCATCAGAAAAACGTGGCCTATATGAAGTCTATTCTTACCGCCGCAAGTCTTCCGGTCGAACCGTCGCCCTCTCATATCATTCCAATAAAAGTATATATAAGCTCTGTAATCAGCAGAATCAATTAATTCAATCGATTATTATTCGAGAGAAATAAGAGATAAATGTATGTTTTTTTTTTTTTTTTTTCACAGATAGGAGATCCGTTGTTGTGCAGTCAGATAGCGGATTACATGTTGAAGAATAAAGGCCATTATGTGCAAGCTATAAATTATCCGACGGTCCCGAAGGGTGAAGAAAAATTGAGATTAGCCCCGACTCCGAAGCACACTCCGGCGATGATGAACAAATTCGTGGAAGACATGCTGGATGGTTTTTATCGATTGAACATACCCAAAGTCGAGAATAAACCCAGAGGACCACCGCGAGCTATTCTTGTTCATTGACGTTGGTACATATAGTATTACAATGTGTATATTGTAATCCTTTACTTGAATGTGCTACATTCTCAACTGCCCGCTAAAAAATTTTTGATATATAATTATTAATAATTATACATACTTATACACAAATTAACATTATTATATCTAATTATGCAAATTT
>QVNW01000445.1:0-49586 GCA_014825475.1 Pseudomyrmex flavicornis | reverse complement strand
TGCGATCGGCTCGAATGACCGTGTAAGATATATTTCTTAACTTGTTAAAGTTTCATGAGCCTTAATACATTAATTGTTTAATGATTTAAGTTTTTTAAACCCCCCCATCGCGTCGTAACTTCTAACTTCCGTCCTGCACGAGTGACACGGGCGCGCTCACTTTTGTGGATATATAAATAAGTTATTGGAACATGGTTCGCGCCAAATGGACGCGCGCTCGAAATTTTACCATTCCGCGCAAATAGCGATGTGAGTCACGTGTCGCCCTTCGTAACACTATTGTTGAAGAGCGGGCGCGATCAAATATGCACGCCTGCATGCATGCAATCGCGTATATACAAGCGCTTACCGTGTTATCTTCCGCGGGAGTCTCACACACACACACACACACACTCACACACACTCTCTCTCTCTCTCTTTCTTCTCACTTGCGTTCTTCGCCTCTTTCCCGCTCACGCGGGAATGATTCACTCCGCTTGCGAATAACTCCGATTGCTATAGACTCTTTTTTTCCGCGTTTTCGGAAAACGGAACTCGTCAGCGTTTTCTATATGCGCCTTTTACGAAAGATTCTGCAGCACCGCGCGCTCGAAATAGAAAAAAAAAAAACAGTGCTTCCGTTACCGCACAATTCGCGCGCATTCCATCTGCAAAATGGTACGCCCGAACAAAGACAGTTCCTAATACACGTGGGACTGAAAGAATAATAAAACAACATATTGCAATACTCGACAAAGCAAGTCGAGAGATCTCGCTGGATTGCTCGTGGCATGATCACAAAAAATATCGCATAAAAATAAACAAAAAACAAATTTCTTTTCTAAGAACTTAAACACATACAGTTTTTAACATTCGCAGAATATTAATTTTTTACATTAATTATCAATTATTGTATATTGTGAACAAAGTTCTTTTATCTTTTTTTTTTTTTTTTTTTTTTTTACCGCTTCGGTGTCGATCCATTCCAGATCGTCCCCCCGCGGGGAACGAATAAATTATTGGCGATACGTGAATACTCGATTCTGCCGGCGATGGAGTCGCGCGAAATCCTCATGCATAATTTTCCGCCATCTATTCGGACGCGCGTTTACACGCGCGAGCGTGCACGCGTATGTGTGTGTTCGCGCGGGAGCTGAAAACGCGCGTTGACCCGCGCGTGCACTCGCACACGTCGTTCAATGCAAATTTCCCGGCGCAAAACCCGGTCAACCGCGGCCACCCAGTATGCAAACCTGATCTCGTCGGGCCGATGACGAGAGCCAGCCAGGTCCGTAGGTAGATGCTGCTGCTGCTGTTGCCACTGCCGTCGCCGCGGGCACATCGATCGATTTCTTCCGTACGATTATGCCGAGAAGTGTGTTTGCACGGAGACAAAAGCGCCGCGGATCCACACACCGGACGCCGACGTCTCGAGTACCGAGATTAAAAACTAAGTCGGACATTATCGAGGAGAGCGAATTCTGTTTCTGATGTAATCCGGCTTGACTTTTGACGCTCGAAAGGAAACTCTTTTTAAAACTTCTCGTACACATCGATGTGCTTCACCTTCCGATCCGACAGATTTTTCTTTTGTTCGACCGCGCGGATATTTTTGAGCTCGTGTACTTAATGCGAGACGACACTTTCGGTTTTGTTTTTTTCCAGAAGTGTGTCCGGTTTGCTGCTTTAAATATAGTTTCCGTCGCGATCACGCACGGCGAATGATGCTCGAAAAGTGCGGAATTGGGACGCGCGGCGTCCCAATAATCGGAAATAGGAGAGGAGAGGACCTTTGGTCTCTCGTGCGCGCATCGCCGCGCGCGTGTCATGCTCGGATGCCATATTGGAAACTGATTAACCGGTCGGGCATTATTGAAGTGTTCTCGATCTTGATTACGCGCGGCATTGACGAATAGTGGACACATTTCCGATGTGAACGTCCCACCTGAGATCAAAGTTAATCCAGGCTGCCATGGTAACGTCCGCCGAGTATTGTGGATTATTGCGGGCTATTAATAAAATCTTGATCGCATGCCGAGTGCGCGCGATTATTCGCCGCACGGCAGTCACGGCCGTCCTTCCGGCGAAATAGCGTTTTGGCGACCGAGTCCGAACACGTTGCATTATCACGGCGCATGGATGATTTAACCGGCGCGTTATCGGGGAAATACGTTGAATTAATTGAGAACCGGCATTAGAGAATATATATATTGTTAATAGCATTGTGTAATTCTTTTGTTACCGATACAATCGCCACAATCCGCGTTATCTGTCCCAAATAAAAACGCTTTATACGCTTCAACAAATCGCGCGCACGTCTGCTCTGTGTGTTTTTGAGATAAATGTAATTTTTACATTTATCTCGACGCTCCACTCTTCACACATTAAACCGTATTTTTACACATTTTTTACATTCTTTTATTTTATTTAAATAATAATTATTAACATACGTGCTTTGACTGAATTGAATGTGTGTTCAATGATTCAACGCCAATTTCGAACTTCAATGTCCGCCCACTAATCTCGACATCGAGCCTCGGTCCTCGTCGCGCAATGGTAGCTTTCAAGTTCGAAATAATGGCGAATCGCCGATTACCGCTATCGCGGTCGCGCACCGAGAGTTTCCTCCGTGTAGTGCGCTTCATTTCGGAATGCGTCGATGCGGTCAACGGCACTGTGTGGCTGCTCCGCACGGACTCTACGAGGCGACACAATTCCTCGCAACGTAACGTTTCTAGAAGAGTTTATCACGCAAGATCAAATTTATAAACAAATAAGCAAAACAGGAGTATGTGGATAAATCTTCAACTAGAAATACGAGACGGATAATTTATGGCTTTGTGTTTATCGTTACGTGATACCGTGTGTTACGATGCGGGACCGCGGCTGAGAGTCCGGATTGGAATCTTCGAATTCCGCTGTTTCTATGTTGAGAAACAAAAAAAAAAAGAGTACGCTCGAAGTTCTAAAGTGACCGAGTATTTTCGCCATTGCGAGCGGATGTGTTTCTTGCTAGATTTGACTACTGAAATATTCCGAAGCATAATAAAACAACAGATCTCGAATATTCTCTTTAACCTTTAGAAGATCGAAAAAATTTTAACGACTCAAACAGATACACTTGTGACGCTAAAACCTACAAATTTATTCGCCCAATAAACGCAAATGGCATAAAGTCTATTGAACAATTGTTTTTTTTTTTTTTTCACGATTACTTCGATTCACTCAAGCTTGAAGGAGTCACGGACGGTCACGTGCGCGTCTCTCTCTCCGTCATACCCTTTCCGCCGACGTGGATGCGTACAAGTACTCGCGCGCGGAAACGCAACGTGCGCTGCAATACGACGCCACGGCTCTACGCAAGCCGCCCGCATATCAAATCGCGCGTGTGTCACGGGATACAAGCGATTCGACTATTGACCAAATATTGTCATATGGGTAATGAACGACCGTGCGTTGAATAAACGCCCGCGGTCGTCAGCCGCGTGCGTTATAGATGGGTATTTGAAGCTGCACGCGCATGCACGCAAATGACCATCCGCGATCGGAGGTCATCAGTGGCGCTTTTCCGCATTCGCGGATCTCTCCTTCGAGACGACTCGCGCGGGAGAATCATTTTATTTCCGCATTTCGGCGGACGTTTACGGGGAGTTCGGCGTTTACGCTACATCGCCGTGGCAAGAGAAAAGAAGAAAACGAAGATGGCGTTTTGGGAAAAGCTTCGGAACGTGAAAGCTATTGATAGCGAAGACCGAACCGAAGCTTTTTCCGGCATTTCGCCAAGATAATATTCCGCAAACATCGACTCGTAAATGGCGTATGCGACATTTATGAAGCCGTATATATACACGCGACGCGTTACAGCGGCCTGTGTATAGATCAGACGTTTTATTCAACCGCGAACCGTGTCGTTCCGAGAACGCGACTGTTTTCGGAACGTCGATTATTTTAACAGACGAACATAACGGACACCAGATGGATTTAACGGGTTGGCGCGATAGCGCGCGCGGCGGCCTTCGCATATTCCGCATTCGCACGGTTCGTCGATAAAATAAATGCGATTGCAAAAATATTCCCGTGCGTGCCGTCATACTTTTACTATTAATAAACATGAGTTGCATTTTTGTTACTGTGGTGATAAGTATAAATAATGCTCCTGTAAGATACGTAATCTTGTACAACCTTCTCGCGTAATAATACCGAGAAAAAGTCCAATATATCCAATATATCAAGATAGTTCGAAGCTTATTTGCGTGTTTCAGAGTTGAAACTGCGCAAAAGAATGCGTCGAGATTATTTTTTCAACTATGTCCTGTTTTCAAAGAGAGAAAAAGAGAAAGAGGGAGAGAAAAAGAGAAAAAAGGGGAACAAACGAGCACAGGAAAAAAAAAAACAAATTATCACCGTAAAATTATAATATTTATGCCGCTTCTACCGTATTCGATTTGAGGTAAGGTTGGTCGTGTATCGTATCTCGCGCGCGATGGGCACAAATACGGAAAGAAAAGAGGCGGGATCGAAAAATTGACGGCGGCAGCGAAGGTCCGTAGAGTGTGAAATTCAATAAACGAATCCATTCAGCGCTTATCTCGCGCAAACTTGTAGACACACCAGGGCACAATACGGCTCCCTGTTTCTACGGAGGGAGAAAGGGGGAAGTAGAAGGAAGGGCACGTAGGTAGGTATCGGCGGCGTGGATGTAGTGGTGTCCATACGGGTGCACGTATGCGCGAAGCTGCTTCCTCTATTCGTTCGCAGAACCGACGGAATGCCTCGTGTATTCCGCGATACCGAAGTCCGGGGGTTCTCAACCTGCGGGAGGAAAATCAAACGATTTCGAGTCGAGTGGCTTCGACGCCGCGAGAGCAAACGGAGAATTGGAAGATAAATCGAACTTTAAATTAACTTTTATCTCTCGCGCGCGTCCCTCCCCCTCTGTACACGCTCGTACGTGTGTGTGTGTGTGTGTGTCGCGGCAGATTCGTTAAGAGTTCGGAATTCATTTAACACGTCGTGTGTATGCATTTGTCAAATCAAAAGCTTAAAAGTGTGTGGTCCTTCAAATATGTACGCACACAAAATAAACGCGACGTAAAATTGTATCGTTTCATTAACGAGTTATTATTTACGGAATATTTTAGTGGTTCCGTATCGGAAAACTATTTCAGCAATTATATTTATAATTGAGTCGAGTTGGATAAAATAGTCGACGTGATGCACAGAATAAAATCTCCGCGCGCTTATTATGAAGAACTAATTATAGGTAATAATTAAATGCAACTAATTACACTCAGAGAAATAATGATCAGGTACAACTCACTTGTTATCTATGCACGTCATAAAATGACGCTATTGTTATTGTATTCTGTGCGAAAATAACTGTTCCTGCGACTACTGCTTGCGTGTGTGCCGTTTCCGAGTGCGCACGGCTGTGAAAGTGCGTGGCGGCCGCGCGATTTGTCCGCGATACGCACTGTTATCGTTAATGTATGCGTCTCGCGTGTAAATACGTGAACTTACACAGAACCGCGAAGTCGGTTATCAATCATCGTTGAAGGAGGGAATACGTGCCGGCAATGCCGAACAATAGGGAATATTCCGCGAAACTCCCTTCCGAGCTGCGCGCAATATCGACGGTTACCTACCTCGTTTTTCCACGAGTGTTTTTCGAATGTTGTCGATGCATAAGTTTTTTTCGCCGGCACGTTTGTCTCGCGCGTTACCATTCAAACGTATTGGAAATTACGTTTGTATTTTTACTTCCTCTTCTTTTTTCTACGCGCGCTCGAGCGAGATGTTCCGGCGTTTTTTATCCCTTTGCGCGCACGCGCGCGCTCTTTGTTTCCCTTACCGCGTTATAAAATTCGTTCAAACGTGAACGGTAGACGAAATATACGAAGGATAAAATTTCCGCGACGGGAGAATTTAATTTGCCTTTTTGCGGTCGCGGGGACGACGTCGAACGTAGAAAAAACAACCCGTTTGTGGTTGCACCACGTCACTGTTTCACGAGTGCCGTAATTTCCGCGACTCGCGAACGAATTCTTTAGAAATTATTTCTTCCGCCCGTTGTAACGGAGATTTTGAACTTTTCTCCTTTTTTTTCTTTTTCTTTTTTTTAACGTGCACCACCTAATAGCGCAATCACGGCGCGGCGAACAACAAATAAGACGTCGTCGTCGAAATTGTTCGGGGAAGCCGTTCCGGGAAAGGGCGAAATTGCGAGGTCCCCGAGATACGCAGATCCGATAAAGGTTTCCACAAATGCGCCTTCTACTCTCTCTCTCTCTCTCTCGCGCGCGCGCGCGCGCGCGAGTTCGAAAAGAGCCACGCGGGCTACGCTCGTGTAATCGATATTACCATCTACCACGATTCGCCATTAATGTAATTACGGGGCCTCCATCGTAAAGCCAGGCACAGACCCACGTTGATCAAATTTCCAATATTCGAAACATTATACCTTCCGATCGGATTACCGTGTCGCGTAGATTTGGAATTACGAATTGATTTGATAACGAATAGATTCGCCTGCGAGTATCCATTTTGGAAATATGCATCATCGCGTGTTGGTTAAGCCGCGCCGGGAAATTGAGTTTTGTTTAGAGTTGCGTCAAAGAGAGAGACCGGCCAGCGGGATCTATTTTCGCATGAGCGAATGCGTAATAACAGTTAGGCGAAACAAAATTTTCTGAACACGGAATATTTGTTTCGTGTGCCGACGACACACGTATATACACGGCGCGTTATAAGATAAAAGTAGGAACAAAAAAAAAAAAAAAATAGCAAACGCAGCAAAAACAACTTTTAATTCCGCTCAAAACCGCTCGTTTGAAACGGGAAAGTAATTTGACACCCATTGCGGCGTGTCGTCGTAAAGATTTACATATTTCGCAATAAGTTTCTTCATTTGAATCTTCGTTAGAGAAAGTTCACGTCATACGTCCAAACCGCAATCTCGTTATTTTCTGTGTACGTGTGTGTATGCGTTTCGACACACAAAAAACCTAATTATAAGGTATAACTCTCAATTTGCAATAATTTCGCAAAATTACGTTTATTTCATATACACACACGCATACACAACGGGAAAATCTATAAGCGTCACGCTTGTTCTATCACGTTCGCGTGCGCGGGCGACATTTGCGAAATGTATTTCGCGAAACCGTCTCGGCCGGTGCTTTACACATTCAACACACTATATTAAATGTATGTACAATATTTATTTATGTTATGATCAAAATCTAATAGTCACGCTCGCGTATTGTCACATTTGACGGACGATTGCGTGCGCGTGCGATATAGCGCGAATCCTATAACCTTGAATCTGAATTTACATTCGCGGAAAAAAAAAAAAAAAAAAAAAAAAAAAAAAAAAAAAAAAAAAAAAAAGAAATTGCGCCTCAAATTCAAGCTCCACCTGTCGAAAGGTAAAATGAACGTCTCCGCCGAACGCTCTATTAATGAACACACACCGATGGATCAATAAAGTGATTAGATGTAATTTTATACGTAAAAAAGTTGCCTGTTTCAGTCACGCGCGAGGCGGCGCGCCTATTCTCGTTCGGGAAAAGATACCCGGAAAAAAAAGTAGACCTCAGCTCGCGGATGATACTCGTCGATTCACTCGAAAGCACGAACCGCAACTCTACCGCTCTATATACGCCAATACCGTATTTTTAGATCAGTTCCTCACTTTAGAGCCGTTTATTTTTCTTTTAACGTGTGTCGTCGAGAAAAAAAAAAGCGAAACAAGCGATTTTAAGGTCACGACACGTTATCACGTGCTCGATGCGTGACACCGCCGTAAGATGGTGGTCGACAGGAGAATCGATACCAGTAACATCGGTCGTTTCACACTTTATCGGCACACACAAATTGCATCGTCATTTATACCCATAATTTTATCACAACGCGGCTCGAGATATATTTCTCGTGCAAATCGCGAAATTTTCACGTCGTCGCGGCAATAATTTCTGCGTTCCATTTTTCGTACGTCTCTTCAATTTTTCTGTTAAATCGATTTTTTGAATACAACACTGATCGACACGTTAATGGACGGGATGAGGTACGCGCGTTTCCCACGCACGTCTCGCTTTTTATTTTTATTTTTTTTTTGTTCGCGTTACACGTTCTATCACGTTCGGTAATGATCTCGTTACATCGCGGAAGAAACGTTCGCATCAGGCGCGCACCGTTTGCAGAACGGTAAGATATATATCCCCGTGACCTTCCTTCGGCCAATAGAGCGTGATACATCGTCCAAGTTTTAATGAAGGGTATCTAATTCCGTCATCTGAGCGAGCGGAACGAAAAATTAAAACTTGCATCGAAACGTCAGAGTCGCCCTCGTAATCGAATTGTCGCGGAAAAGTTTCAGCTTTCGCGCGCGTAACCAGATTTATTTCGCGGAATATTCACGACTAAGGGGGGCACCGATGATTCAATTTTATATCCGATATCCAATTTAAATCGTAACGTACATGCGGATTAAAACGAACATATTGCCCGCGAAATATTGCGTTCTCCGTGCGCCCGCGCGCACGCACATACACATACTCACACACACACGACGCGCGGAAACATCCCCATCCCCGACTTTGTTTACGAAGAGAAAAGGAAGAAGAATGCGGAAAGCTCGTTATCACCGTGCAAACTGAGTTTGTGATTAACTCCGGCCGCCGTAAATGATACGCCGGGCTTTTTCGCAAATATAATCCGGGAGGGGGGAAAAACTTCTCACGCTGGACCTCGTGTCCACACGCGAGGCTTTGAAAGTTGCTTAAGCGAGCTTAACACTGTGAATGTGAAATTGTCATTTTATTCGCGACGTGTGCACAAGACTACACAATATTCACGTTTTGTTTAATTTTGTTTTTATTGCAAAATAGATTATCATCTCGGCGAGATTATGTGTATTATATTCGAATATCGCATTATATCCGTTTTCTTTTACGTCAATTTTTCACGATGTCGTTTCCGCCGTCGCGAAAGTTTTCACGGAGATATGGGCGCGTTTTATTTCTTCGGCTATATAAGCCGCGAAATAAATGTGCGGGGACCCGCCTTGGGCTTGGATCTCGCCGCTGGTTTTCGACGCTGTTTATGCGTCTGGGTCAAAGCGTCAAAATATACGAAATAACGTTCCCGGTAGGCCGTTATTTGAACGGCGCGAAGTTTTGGCTAAAATCGTTAGTGCTGGTAAGTCAAACAGCGAGCGGAGCACGAAGCCCCCCTCGGTCGTGCCGGTGGCTCGCAAAGCGAAGTTGGCGACGAGCCCGGGGCTTACGTTCTCTCGCTGATAGAGATAGAGACGGAGAGATAGATAGACAGACGGGTGTGTGTGTGGGCGGAATAGGTGGGTTATTACGCGAGGAAGAGAGAAAGAGAGCGCGAAAGGCGAGAGACACGGAGGGTGGATCTCGAAGCCAGATTCTGGGATCGCGCGCGCTCCCGAGCAAGAGAGTCTGACATGGCGGTTAATTAACTCGCCATACTGCGGCAAGTAGCACGCTCGGGATTGACTTGTCCGTGGCAATTAACGCTCTGCCGTTTTATATAGTTTCCCGCAAAAATAACCTTTCACAAAGCGCGCGATTTATGGCAACTCTCTCTTTCTCTCTCTCGCGCGCGCTACACCGCTCACACGACGCGATAGATCATCACGAGGTATCTCCTCACGAATGACGTGTGATACGATACGAAGACATATTTTACGTGAGATATTCCGAATTAAGGAATGCGCTAATCGATTAATAAATTGAAGCTGATGGTCGCGGCGGACAGAATTAGAAGTGACTGAAGCGGTGCCAGCGCGTCTCTTTTCACTTAAACGCTGCTGCCCCGTCGGTGTCAGATTGTCGTTATATTTCATTGTGAATTACCGTCTTATTAATACGCATCGGTCAAAATTTCTCATGACACGGATAAAATACCGCTCAGGCGACTGGCAATTACAATAGCACCTGAAGAAGAATTTGTCACACTCGGTTAAGTTTCGCGAAAATCGACGTACGCGTTACGTAAAAGTAAAGATTTCGCGCATCAGAAAAATTTATCATGCAAATGAATAATACAATTGAAAACCAATCAAATTACTCCGTTTGAATTTTATTTTACTACTGAGATTCGATCGCGTCCGAGTTTTCGTTTGTACGGTGTTTTCGGATTAAAGCAGCGTTGTAAAACGACAGAGAGGGAAAAACACAGCGCAAAAAGGGAACAAAGTGTAAGCCAGACAAGCTGGTCAATTAATTAACAGGGGACGGACAGCAGATGGTGCGTGCCGTGAAGATGTAACGCGCAAGAAAGGAAAAGAAGAAAGAATGAAAGCGACGGACGGTTGCACCGTTCAGCGTCGTTTTTACAACTTCGAGAGCCCGGTACACATCGAAACTATTAGAGTCCACTACGTTAATTAAGCTCCCTTTCACTCTCCTTTGTCTTTCTTTTACATAACTGCTGCAGTACTTCAGTACTTCAGACTTTAAATGAAAAAAAAAATTATTCAAATATTTTGAATTTTTTATTTATCGAAACCATCAGCGGCGATCCGAGAAATTAATACAACATTTTCGTAACATAGTTTGTGTGTTCTAAATTTTTTTTTTTGAATATACATTCAGAATATAAAAAAATATTTTAAATACAATATTTTGAAAATACATTGGAAGGAATATAAAAAGCGAAACATTCTCACGGTGCGTTTTTTCACCGGCGGAATGTCTAGAAAATGTTTGCGGAAAATTTCTCACGTAGAAAATTTCCACGTTTTCGATTCTGGTGAAATACGGCACTGGACTGCGGTCCAGATTCGCGGTCTAGCGCCGACATTCTTAGCGAGCGGGGGAGCGTCATTACTTAATTTAGATTAATTTCAGTTCCCTCGCGCTTCTGGCTCGTCGCTCGCGCGCAACTCAGCCGTCGCGAACGTTCCTCGAAAAATTTAGCGAAGCGACCGACCGAGAGGTCGACTGTTCGCATAGAGGAATACCTACATCATGACGCTCGATTCCGCGCTGTCGAATGGCACAATAAAATAATGTCGTTGCGAAAATAAACATTAATGTCATCGTAAAAAATTTTTTTATACATTTCAGGTAAATCATTAATGATAATTAATGTCAATGTAATCGACACGATAAGCACGTCAACTTAAAAGGCCTTGAGATTTTTACGCGTTCATATTCACACGCGCTTACCAAGCGTCAATATTTCATCGGCTATAAATAATAAATATACGCGGCAATTGTTGACAACTCGCACGTTGTGACGTTAAAGCCGTAAATATAAAACAGATGCACCCCTCCCCCCCGCAGTGGAAATAAACGTACCGATAAATCGTCGAATATGTTAATGCGCGCAAAAAGCTTGTCGCGCGCGCAAGCAAGTATATTTCTTTTAACGTACTCTAAATTTCGCGCGTACAACGACGCTGCAATTGTACATATATATGCTGTAACTTTATGTATGAGCGCGATCGCGTGATTGCGAAACGATTTACGTGACGGACACATTATTGCGGTAAAATATAATCCGCGCCAAGTGTGGACAAACTTGTCCCCCTCTCTCTCTTTCTCGCAGCAGCAGCAGCCTGGAGATTGTACTGAATGACGAGATGAAACCGTGTGTATATATACGCACACTCGAGAATTGTATCTCGCTTTACTATACCGGTCGGGACAAGTCTTGCTCTGGATTCAGGTTCACGGTTACCTGATCGCGATAACCGATAGCACTACTGCTGCGTCGCTTAATCGCTCGCGTTTCGCTTCGATTACTTTCGTTCGAGCGAGCCGATCGATTTCATCGCGCATTCCGAACTTACTTTCGTTCTGAGATTCACTCTTCTATTGGTGTTCATTATCATCTCAAAATATACAGATTAGATTGTACGTTCTTATTGTTGCATGTATATACATTCTTCCCGTAATAGAACGTGTTAGCGTTGGAAAATTGATTGGATTAGATTGAACAATATTATATAAACAAAAAGATGTTTTTCGAATGTTTTTGACAATGTTTATCAAATACTTTTGATAAAAAGCTCTTCCATGTAATTGTATTTCCATACACCAACTGAAATAAAAATACTTGTTTTGTGTTAATTTCGACTTTGAAACATTCGTCTATATATATATTGACCAAAAAAAAAAAAACATTTGCCGTTTTTTGTATGAAATAGAAAAACATATGCAACTGTGTTAAAGTATACAAAAAATATTTACGGAGTTTTTAAAATTTTAAATAAATATTTTGTTTGGGGTAAATTTCTCTCGCGTAAAATACACACACGTCGTAATTGTCAAATATTTATTCCAGTGCGCGCGTCTAGAAATAGACAATAGAATAGCGTTATTCCAACTACCTACTACACGACTCTTCTCCGGTTTCGCCAAACAGCTGATTGATTTACTGCGATCCACTTAGGGCAGATTTTTCCGAGACCAAATGTGACGTTTAATCGCCCGCTCGGAGCGAGCATCTCTGACTGCTCGTTCGAGTGATGAACGACGTCCCGCACTTGTGCCAAACTGAGCGTCGCCTGCATTTGAGACAATTCGCGCGATCGTAGGTGTTCATGCTCATCAAGTTTCGGGACGTCTCCGTCTTAGCGATCTTCAAGGAAAACTTTGAACGAAGCCTTACTTACGTAAGAATCCTTATAGTTTCCGCGAAGTTTCCGCCGATCTGTGTAAACGCTCTGCTGCTTTGGGAAGCGCAACGTCCGGTGTACATAATTGATACGCTAGATTTTGAACTAGGTCGTCGTTTTAAAATCGAAAAAAATATCAAAAGTTCGCAGCATCAATTCTCTTCGTAGGATGAGGCAGCGCGCGTGGACGAGACGCCAAGACTTTGAAGAGAGCGGCGAGCTCGAATTCCGTAAGTCACCGTCGTGACTTTACGGCGGCGGCCGCGATAAATCTTAATTCGCACGTTGTAACGCGGCGTTTAGCGTTTCACACCGAGTGAGATATGGGCCCGCTCTCTCGCGCGCCCTTCTCGCGAGTTGTCTTGTTTTCCGAGCGTTGTCGTTTCGGGATTTCGAAGTGTGCAGAAAATTCGCAAGGCACGGAGATCCGATCTCTCTTTCTCTCTCTCTCTCTCTCTCGCTATTTTTCTGTCTCTCTCTTTCCCTCGCGACCTCGTTTGCATACGTTATCAACGGGCAACATCAATGAAAACGCTTTATTTCCGCTCCGGACTCGATAGGGTCAAATGGATTCTCAGCCTTGGCCGGTTGATAATGATATGAGTCACCATTTCGTCGACTTCGATAATGTACGTGAGAATCGAACTTGTCCAAAGTGACTGTAACATAATTTACACTGGAACAAAAGTAGGACAGAAACTAAAACACAAGTTGTGTGTTTTGTATTGAATATAAAAACCGATACACAGACGTTCGATTCTTTTTTTTTTCTTTTTCAGTGTACGACTAATGTATAATTTACACAGAATCTCGAATTGTTAAAAGAAAAAATTAAAATTCAACAGAAGAGAAGAAAATTTCAAGTAATTGAACTGCGCCATTAGTAAGATTAAATTTTACGTAGTCATATTTTTCTTCTCCCCAACGATTACGAAAGTGTTCGTACTGTCGTTTCACTCGTCACTCAATAGGATTGATTGCCAGCCTTGGAAATAATAATCCTCATCATTACGTCAGTTATAATTAAATCGATTGTATAACAAATATAAAATCCCGCGATTGCCTCAACCTGATGTATGTGCGCGATAAGCACGCCGCGGAAATAAACAGGACATTAATAGTATAATACGAGGAATCGATAAACAATATTTTTACGCTTATACGCGATAAAAAAAAAAAAAAAAAAATAACATGATACTTTATAAAATACGGGAATATATTAAGTTAAGTGAGATAAAAATTTTATACATATACTTTTTTATCTTTTAAATAAATTTTACTTTATATTATTCCTTTATATTATTCCTAAATAAATTTCTCTTTTGTTAGGACTCCGAAGCGTTACGTCGAAGTGAGACGGACGGCGATTCGCCATCCTTTCTAAATTACGAAAGGAAAATTGAGTTATTGCGACAGAGACACTCGACATAGGCCGATTGAATTCGCGAACTCGAACGGCGCGCGGTTGCGAGTTTCGCGTAACTCAAAACCTTCGCTTTTCTTCGAGACGGGATTTACAATCAGCTGACTTTATCAGGATAAATCCCGTGACCTGTATATAAAACATTCCCCCGGTCCATCCTCTCGATCCGGTGCCCCGTATTCTCGGCGTGAATCTCGGCCGGGACGGATCCGCGCACGGAGGAAGCTAAGCCGCACCCTTCGTGGTTTCCGGGATGAGGAGGGCGCTCGCCAGAGGGAGAGAGAGAGAGAGAAAAGAAATCCCCGCGAAATGGAAAGTAACGAGCTGATCTCTCTTGTGTCCCACGAGAAAACTGCGAACCCCTTCTCTCTCTCTCTCTCTCTCTCTCTCTCTCTCTCTCTCTGTTATATCCTGTATCCCCCCTGAACTACTTTTTTTAAAAACGTGACCCTGAGACTTCTTTCTTCTTATTCTCCCTCTGCGCTACGTGCCCTCGCAGATGCAAGGGAAACACGTACGCGAAACTCGTGCGCGTTCGTGTGCGCTCTCGCTCGTAGGTCCTTTGTGCGCGAGAGCGGGGATCCTGTGGGTACGTTTCCCATGCAAATACGCAGGGCCGCACACGATTCACAGCGCTTCCTTTGTCCGTGGCAGGACGCGCCAGCCGTCCCGTCACGTGTAAGCAGTACTCTCTGTATATTCCCAATCTTCGAAGAGAAACTGGCGTCGAACACCTGATATGTGTTTGAGAAGAGGGAAAATTAACATTTCAATTGTGCGTTGCCGGAAGAGAGAATGTTTATTAACAATTTCAAGACTATAGGGCATTAAAAATTGAATCAAAACTCGAAGCTCCCCACTTTTCAAGAGAATTTGAATTTCTAATATTAGTTTTCTCCCACAATGAGCGCGAAATCTAATTTTGTTACAACACGACTGATTCAGCGGCAAACAATATCGAGCTGATAAAGTTAGTAAATTTATTTATTATAAATAAATTACGTAGCGCAATAAGCGACTCTCTTATCGGTCGATAACGCTGTATAATCGAATTTACGTAATCAAAAGGCGCGTTTAATTCGCGTCTTAAATATTCGTGTTTCGAATTGCCGTTGCACAAGAACGACGAGCTGCGGCGGTGCTACGCTTTTTTGTGCAACGGCATAATGAACGAATTTCACTGATTAGTCGCTTGATACGTGATATGCCGGCTCACGGTTGCTTCTCGCGCGCGAGGTGTAGCAGCGACCGACGATATTTCGTCGTCGTCCTTCGTGGTGGCAGTCGAGCTTCGTTTCACGCGCTCCCACGATTTGCTTTCCCATCTCTCGCGCACATGTGCAACCCCGCCACGCACACGTATGTGTATATACGTACCAAATCTGCAGGATTGCGGTGCAATCGCAATATACGCCAGTCGGCTTTCACACCTCCATTATTAACCCTGATGCGTTATCTGCCAACGCGATGAAATCGATCTGAAGCGATTCGAGAAATCAAAAAACGCGAAAATAATAATCGGGGAAGCGAAACGATCTTTTCTTTCGTTGTTTGAAAACAATAAAATTTGTTTTGCGTGAAAACAATTCACGGCATCGCGAGGGAGGGTTCGACGATCTGACTCTGAAGAGACTCTGACGAAGCATTTGCTTTCCGGAGCGAATTCCGGAGAACGGATTCTAGCAGAGGCGTCGAACATCTCACGGACCGATGAGGGGACCCGCTGTCAAAAATACGCGGTGCACAGCTAAAAATACCCCTGCGCGCGCGCGCGACGAAAGTGTAGTGAAAGAACGGGGCGCCCGTATCGAGTAACACGCATCGCGTCGAAAAAATATAACTCCGGACGCTCAAACGTAAAACGCAATCCGGTTTCCGCGCGGGTCCCCCTCGGCAAATGACGGGGTGGGGAGGGTGAGAGGAAGAAACCTCGCCCAGAGAACTCACCGTCTGAGAGGACCTTTATGCGCGACGCGGATGGCAGACGGTTGAGGGCCCTCTTGGTGCCCTCCTGCCCTCGCATCCCCCCTCTCTGTTCTACCCTCTTGTTCCCGCGCAGCAGGCCCGAGCTCTCTTCCCATCGCACAACTGCTATCCGACACAAAGCATTCTCTCTGCCGCCGCGGCGGCGGCAGTGTGCAAGGTCTCCCGTTCATTTCCCCGGACACGTCCCTCACCTCCCCAACCCTACTCAATCACTCTTTCTTTCTCTTTCTCTCGCCACTCTTTCTATTGCGCTCATCGCTTTTTTATGGTGCGCGCCGTCCTCGTCGCACCCGATATGTTTCGTCTTCGGGGCCCCATCCGCTCCTTCTCTCCTTGCCGGTATTCTTTTCGTCCGTGCGATGCACGTATATGTAACGGGTGATTCGAACGAAGATTCTTTGTGCAGGCATAAAGAATCGGGACGCGTCGGTACAAGAGAAAGAGATTTATTAAAAGATCTACTGTAGATCTACTAAAAAGGACGAATTATCCCGAACCTTCCGAAGAGAATTTGTGTTGGAATTTTTAACCTGCGTAGATTTCGGTTTAGCGCATTGACGGTGTTCTCTAACGAACACAAACGCGTTTACGCATTCGCGCGATCTCGCTGAATATTTCAGATATTTTTCGAACGATGGAATATTACTCATCGAAATAAAATCGAAATTCGAATTATGCAAATATACAAAACACAGTATCCGCATTATGCAAATATACAGTTAAGGTATGCGCTATGCAAACTCGTATTATGCAAATGTCATCGAGGAAACATTTATTTCCACTTTCCTGCGCGAACGATAATTCTGCGCAAAAATCACGGATCCGCTGCAACGATTTCATTTTTTTTTCCGAACAAAATTTTTCTATTTCACGACGAATCAAATCGCATCCGGACGTGTATTTAAGGGTCAGAAGTGTAAGTCCGCGGAAAGAATGCGAGAGGCGCGCGATCCGTCAACTCGATTTCTCGCGGGACACCCCGTATACACATCCTGGCATGCCTCCTACATCGTTCGCTATCGGCGACGGCGGCGATGCACACAGAGAGACGAACGAAGGAGAAAAGAAGACAGCACCACCGACGACGCGGAACGCGCGAGTAAGATCGTCGCGACTTCGAGTCGAGTCGGTTGTTGCCGGCTGCCGCTTATACCGCGCCGCGCGCCACCCCGCAGAGGCCCACGTTCCCCCACTACGGCCCGTGCAGTCAGTCGCCCCGCGTCCCTCTCGAGAGTCGGAATCGCGTTGTGTGTCGTTGTTCCCCACTCGTGTTCCTCCGACCCCGCGCGCCGCGCCGGTTCGCTCTCCTACAGTAAGTTCTCCCCTCTTTCTATCTAACCTTCTCCCCGCAAGCCTCCTGTGTTTCGACAAGCGATCCCTCTTCACCTCTCGTCCACGTCTCGCGGCATGCCGCGACTGTAGCGAAGTTTAGCATCGCCTCTTTTTCTCTCTCGCAGCGCGCACTTATGTTTTTTCACTTTTACATTTTTCGGAATCTCTTGAGTTTTTAACCTAACAAAGTTCTTTCGAGAATCGCGTTTTTCTCCTCTCCTCGTTTTCTTTCTTCACGACTTCTTTCTTTTGTTTATTATTTTTTCTCCCCGTATTTGTCTTTGTCCGCGCTCGGTACGTTACGCGGCGTCTTGTTTGAATGTTTCCTACTTTGTCTGTCTCCGTCTTACTTTGGCGTCGTTTCTCTTTCTCTCTCTTTCTCGCTCGCGCTCCGCCTCCGTCTCTTTTTCCACCGGTGTTTACCCCGGCAATACGACGATCGCTTAAGTGCACGGACGAGCACACACAACGTGACGCTGCGTGACGCGTTCTGTACGTGCACAGAAGACTCGTCATACTCGGTGCCTCGTGTGGGAGAGCGTTGGAGCGAGAGGGGCTGACGCGAGAGTTCGAGTGAAACGGCGGCAGCACGTAGCTTGTAGGGAAAGGCGGAGAGAGGAAGGAGAGCAGTAGCTAGCCGGTGGTGCGTCGTCGTCGGGTGCTTCCCTAACCTCCAAAACGGTCTCTCTTCACAACGAACCGACGCGTACGATACACGTACGACGCTTGTCTGCCACCTCGACGTGCGCGCCGAGTGAAGTTGCCTACGATTCGCTAACGTGCTCGCGCACACAAAATCCGCAATCAACAGCGCTGCTTCTTTCCTCCCGTGTCGTGAGCGATTTGTACGAAAATAACTCGCGTGTGGTGCGTTATTGTGTCGATTCCGAACTAACTGATCGCGCGTACGTGAAAAAAAAAAAAACTGCCCGCGGAATCGTGAGAATTTCACCTAAAGTCGACGATCGAGTTTCGTTATTTGAAATTTGTATATTGCTGTGTCACGTTTGTGTGATTCTTCCGCCGGAAAAGACGCCGTTTTCTACCTACGGATATCTTCGCCGAATATATTCTCTTCTCTGCCCAGACGTTGGACGTTTTCTTTCACCGTCGTCGCCTTTACCTGGGAACCTACTGTAAGTCTGATTTTCTGTTTGATGTATAATAGCGTGATGAATAATAAACGTGACTTGGACGCAAGACGCGCGTGTGTGCGATTGGCGTCGTGGTCGTCCGAGTTCGCATGGCGAATGCCGGTTCTGCGCGCGCTTCCAAATCGCGTGGACGTTTCTCCTCCCCGTGGTTAGCCCCCTCGCGAGGGTGCGAAAAGCGCATGTCCGTCTGTATCCGCGTGTCGAGGATATTCACCACGAAGGGGGTTCATAACCCCCTCGCTTGGTCCACGCGATTTTCTGTCAATAACGTTGGTGAGACAGCGACATATTTCGCTCGCTTTTGTCGCTCGATCGATGTAAGCTCCGGCTTTCTTCTTCACGGCTGCATTTTTAGCGAACTCGAGACTTGATGCTTGCCGTCTGCAAGCGGTAGATATTTGCGCGTCTGCAACAGATTCACAGGAACGAATTCAATCATTGACAATAAGCGCGAGACGATGTCTCAGTTGTCGAGTTCGTTGAACGCAGCCATTGATCGTTTCGTCACATGTATTTTCCAATTTTCCGACACGACGCCGTGAACACCGCCGTTTGTATTCTTCGTGATTTCGCGCGAGTTTCGCAGCGCAACTCGGTCGCGCAACCGAACAAAATTTCCTCCGGAAATACGCGACCGCTTTGCTCTTTTCCCCATTGGGGAAAATTCTTGGAGAATTTTTTTTTTTGTTTTTACAGTTTTTTTTATCTCGAAATCTACATATTTGGTGCTTTTGTTGGTACTGAGTACTAGTGAGTATCTCGTCAAATCGGTTCTTGTCGTTTCGGAAAAAAAAACTAAACTCTAGTGAAGTATATCTAGTTTTTCTTTCGACCTATTTGCAATTGTACGCGCGTATCACGTGAAAAAAATCACTTAGCTAGGGGAAAATATTGTTACACTCGCGCAGCGGGAAATAGTAGGGGAAAAAAAAAAACGCTGTAATGACGATCCGACGAGCCGTCGGTCGATATCAATGAGACTTGTATTCGCGGTAACGAGACCGGGCGAAGCGCGGTTTTTTGCGGGGGGCGGTGGGCGTAAAAGTTGCTGCCATAAACAGTCCCCCGGCTTGTGGCGCGTAGTTACGCGGCTTATCGCGGCACCGCATTGCGCGTTCCTCGAACTCTCGGCCTCCTCTCGGTGTGCGCGCGTGTATATGCGCGCACCTGGCGAGTATACGGTACCCTGACGTGATACAGCGATTGAGTATGTCGGGTTCTCTTCAGGATCGTGAGAATCTTCGTTGCACGCGGCTTTGTCTGATGCGCGCGCGGCGAGAATTCATTCGCGTATTATTCAATACGGACGTTTCGTTATTATCTATCAACGTTTCTTAATTTTATTTTGCAACGAGATTGAGCACTGACATTTTAGCTGACGTGATTGCGGTTTCCAAACAAAATTTATATTTTGATATATACTTTTTATATGCCAAAACATTTATATCAGCCTTGAGTTTCGAAGCTGTTTCGTGATGCTATCTCGCTCGAAATTGTTTTTCAAAACAAGTACTACAAAACGCTACTCCCAACGTGTGTGTAAATTTACTCCGTGAGATACAGCGATGTGTGCAAACGCTTAGTTTGCTGTAAAATTCCGACGCTCTTGCATTCGCGAGGCGTGACTTGAAAGCGACCCTTTAGGCCCGCGCGCGCGCGCCTCATTGAGACAACATTGTCGACGTCGTCAACGACGCCATTGTCAATAGAAACTAGACTGCAAACCAGCAATCAGAGCGGCGTATACTCTCGACGCGGCGGAGAGCCGAACTCGCGCGCGCGAAGAAACTCGGCGCGTGTAATTGCTTCCTCGAGAATTAGAAACCGCGCCTTATGCGTACACGGCGAGTGTCGCCGCGATCGACGTAATAGGAAATCTCGCCGTAATCGTGATTAGTTACGGCACGGTTTCTCTGTGAGCAAAAAGAAACGGCGAAGGTTCGTTCAAGCACCTTACTATCATTTACTAACATTTCCGAGCTGACGCCACGGACTTCTAGGACAGACCTACTTGATTCAGAAATAAAAACCAAATCGGTACTAATAGAATCTGCTAGAGTAGAAACAAGATCTCAGGAAGCTTCAAGTATTGGTCACAAAATTGACTGGTGTATTAAGTATCAGCATTGGGAACGCCAAAACTGCTACTCTTAAAAGTGCTAAGTTTTTACCCGAGAGACCTCGTTTAACACACTCGTATCAACGAGTCGAGTGCGCAGAATAGAGTCTCTCAGCTCTGCGCTCTATCCGGCAAGTCTTTTTTTTTTTTCCGCATGACGAGAAGATTCATCGGGTTACTTCGCGATTCACGCTGCGACTCAGCCTGAAATTCCACGGTCGGGTGATATCGGCGGCCCGTAATTGTGACCGTGATCCGAATATCGACGACCAAGACTGCGCCTCGGGTGTATTTTTGCGCCGCGAATGGTAATCGCGCGACGAAACCGAGAGAGAGAACTATTTTCTCCGATGATGCGCCGCTACCTCAGCGCAGTGCCTCTTCTCGTTGCCGATGATATGACGGCGACGTTGCACCTGCGTTATGATTAAAACATTTTTGCACGTCGTCGTCATCGTCTGTCCCTCTCGTCCTGTGTCCGAATCGCGAAAACCGGTTTCCCCGCTATCATCGGGAGACCCGATCCTCTTTTCTGCTGCGGTGGCTTTATTGTCGAGACCGAAGTCGCAGCTCATCATTATGCAGAACACGTTTCGCAATTCGAGAAAATTCGCCTCTCGACCATCGCGCGACATTAAGTATCGCGTTAGACACCGCGACGTTTTTCGTACTCTGATATTATTTTCCTTCAATGTGTTTGTTATTTACACAAGAATCTGAACGCAACATGCGTATAATTAACAAATTAATACAATTAATTGGTTTAAATAATAGTAGTGAATGTTGTAGTTAATGAATTTTCATTCTATTAAAGATAAAACAGAGCGGTTATGTGACATGTTTGTGTCGTATTTATGTTTTTGCTGTGCGAATCCAATACCGCGCGGTGTTACGATGTTTCATGGAAATATAAACACAAGGAAACACGATTTTAGCGCTATCGGATAACCAACGATGAATTTTATCGGTTATAGGATTATATTATATCGGATTTCAAAGAGTTATAAGATTATTATCGAGTTTTAAAAACTGGTAGCGTGTTGAGAGACAAGTTGAAGGAGAGAAGGAAAATCTGTTACAAATATTTTTGTTTTTATGACTTCGTCACGAGAGTCGCACGTTAGATAGATGTCTCATTTTACCTTGGTATCGATCCGACGCATGTCATCAACTCTTTTAATCTTTTTCCTTCTTCTTTTTTGTTCTCCTCGTCGCGCTCGGTGTTAAAGCACTAAGCGGCCGACGTTTTCAGGACGTATCATACTCGCAATTTATGGGAACCCTATGCCGAGAATGTCGAGCATGCGCTACGAACGATCTAAGGGACCTACGAGACAACTAAATGCTTTCCATAACCGGGATATTAAAGGATTTATTAAGCGCCGAGGGTCCATTCGGGGGTTCTCTTAATATTTGTACAAATTGATGACTTTTTTCCTATTCCGACAAGAAAAGAAATTTTACCTTCGCGCGCTAATCCAGAATTCTTGTTCGTCTCAATTCCGAGGCTCCGAGCTGTTATAACACTTGGATTCTCTCTTAAATTTTTTATCTTAGTTGTTTTTGTTCTCTCTACCGATAATGGCGTAATAATTTTTTTTGCACGCCTTAAAAATACATAATTTAATATTTTTTATTATCGACACGACTTGATAATTCTTTTGCGCGCGCTAAAAATATACGTATGTATACAATTTTTTTTTTTTTTTTTTTACGTTAGTTTCTTCAGGCACAATTTTAAACTGCTCGGCCAGAATTCACGGCCATTTAAATAACACGGAGAGTCAAACGAGTAAACCACGTGTGGTTTCTCTCGATCATCAAGGTCGTCCAACTCGCGCTGAACAATCCATCAATTCTCCACGCGCGAGTGGAATATTTCCTTTCGCGCAGTTCTCCTCTTATTTTCTTCCATTCCGAGGCTCGGGCTTCTCTCGTATTTTGGGCTCGCGTGGCGTATCATATTTTTCCATTCCGACGTTTATGGTCGACGTGTCGCGACACCGTCGATTTTTCTTCCGCGATTCGAGATTTGTAAGCACGGATTATATCCGAGAGAAAGGTTTTTTTCCAGGAGACAATAGGGGTGCGACAGAAGAAGTTTCCGATAGTCAAGACGTCGTTTTCTATTTCTATTTTTTTTCTCTCTCTCTTTCTCTCTCATTTCCCGCGACTAATGTTCTCGTCAATTTTTTCGTGATAATTCGGACGCAGACCGCCACGCGGATTTGATTTTGCTCGAAGATTCGCGTGTTTACATAATGTTTAACCGCGCCGCGATTCCTGGATTTCTTCCAACGTTCGTTTGTCTGAACGATCAACTGTCGATCGTTCGTTTTCGTAACGTTTCACGAGGCGGTTGTCTGGTGTAATAAGAGGGTGATTCCTCTCCGCGGTAATCGATTGCCCGACGGTATCCGTCAGACGCGTGTGTTTTCTCTTTCGGCGTGATTTCCGTATTTCGCGATTCGCGGTTTTCAAACCGCCGACCGAACTTTCCACATAAAAGAAAGAGTACATAGCATTGCGAGAGAATATTTTTTTTTCTCTCTCTCTTTCTGTTTCTCTTCCTCTTTCCTCTCCTTCCCCCGTTCGGCTTTCTCTCTTTCCGCCTCTGTCAGAGCCTTCCACTCGGGTAAACACCCACCGGAAACTATCTTGTAGAAAAATAAGCAACGCTCGCGGACTTGCGTGGCATTGACGTGATGTTTCGCGGGAAGCGGAACGCAATTTCATTCGGCATGAAACGCGCGTAACTTAAGAGCCGCCATCACGCGAGTGCCTTTTAACCCGCCGAGTGTGCTCGTCGGTGTGGCTATTGTGTGCTAGCGTAGCGACTCCTTACGTCTTACAAGCTGATTGCATCAGGTTCTGTCATGCAAAATAACTTCATCATCTGTCATCATCCACTTAAACAGACAAAAAGCTTATTTCAAAGTATGAGAAAAACTTCCCTCGGGAATTTGTTTTACTGATTATCCATTATCCAAGATCGAAGCTTTAGAGGCGCCATTTTTCTTTGCGGAGAGTGACGAGAGTGCCTCGATGTTTAGACGCGGCGGAGAGCCTGATTCCATTTTCGCGGCGATCGAACGTTCAACGGGAGGGAGGAAGGGAGGGAAGGGGGAGAGAGTTACTCAACGTAACTCATGTCGCGGGAAATTAATTAATTAAATCGCCCTCGTTGCGCGTCGGATGGATGATCGATACTGAAAATTAACTGCCGCCGTAATACTCACGGCGCATGCCCGTCCGTCTTTCGCGAAGACGATCTGTCGTCGACGAGAAACGACAAATTAGCGTACGGGCTAATAATCGTGAATATCGCGACCCGATCGCGTGATTACTCCGCTCCGGCAATGTTAATGACATTCGACCCATTTCAGCAATGGGGAGACCTTGGTGTAGTTATATCTCAATTCTCCACGTCGATGCAATCCAGAGTGATTTATCGAGATTATCGACGAGTAAAAAACTTTATTTAAAGAAAAAATTCTGAATTTCGTGTCATTTTGTTTTACTCAACGAAAATATCAGATTGCGAATAAAATTCGCGCATCTCGCACACATTCGTTGTCGCAATGTTGTCGCGTTGTTGCGATCAGTAGGTAACTTTCCGATCGAATTATCACCTCTTTTCTCTTTCCTTCTCAATTTCTGGAACGCGGACGGAATAAAGAATCCGCCGGTGCGTGTCGCGTATACGTGCCGTAAATAAATCGACAGAATAGCGCGGCGGCTGAAAATAAACGCCAAGAGTCGCCGCGCGCGCGTTTCATCGTCGGCGACATTTGTCGACCGCGGTTTAGTGTGTCAAAAACAAATTTCCCGAGTCGCGCGAACAAAAGCGTCCGATCGCGTCGACTGTACGCTGGGTAATGCGAACTTTCGATAATCCGATCACGTCTCTCCGTTAATTAGATCGGATTACGGAGATTGCGCGCCGAGAGCACGATTTTTGGTCGCGCGATCGCGTTTTTTTTGCCGCTCTTTTTATCTCTGTTTCTCTTTTTTTTTTCCTCGACCGCCGAAAATCAATTTCTTGTTACGACGTAAGCCGCAAAAACGGTTCTCCGTTATCATGCGTAGTTTCGCCATATATATATATATCCTCTCTGGAAAATAGGTTTCGGGATACGTACACGAATGGAAAATTTTTACCGCGTAGAAATTTTCGCGATACCGTGCGCCACGGCGGATATTAAATTTAAAATAATAGACATCGCAGAAAGTGCAACGGCAGCTTTTTCCGGAAAACGATACTTGGAATGCGAGACGAAGCGGACGGATCTCTAGCTTCCCGCCATTGTAATCGTAGTATTTCGCCGTTGTTACGATAATCCTAATTATTACGGAAAATGACGTGGTGTAAACGGAGCTTAACGCGCGCCGACGTTCTCGTGTCGACGAACAATCCGAGGCTCTTCAACCAGGAAGCGAGTAATTTCGCCATCCCGCGCCGTCCACCCACCGAGAACGGAGAGAGATACTTAATTAATTCCACCACGCGCGCGCGGTGAATGCCGCCAATATTCTTGCGCGATAAAAATGTCGCGACATATAATGACAGCCGCGTCGGATCTCATCGGGGAGGGGAAAAAAAAAATAGCCGGACAGCGGCTTCTGTAATAGATCCGCTGTAGCGATTCCGTAATCCGATTGCAAACTTATAAAGAGAATTTTATTTTGAAAAAGCTTCTTTATTATATTTTCAATACCGTCCACTTTCAAAAAGTAGATTGCAAATAGCTAATATACTTCACGAATATTTATGTGCGTGTGTTCACATGTGTTTTTTGTCATAATCTTGTGCGCGCGCGATTTTTGTAAATAATTAATCGAGGAATCATTGAATCGCGTGTCGATGGATGGAGAAAGATGCGTTAAAAGTTAATAAATCCGCTTTTATTTTACACGTGCTGTTTCCGAAGTGAAACACGAGCTCTTATCGAATGGCTCTTCAAAAATTCAATCGCGACGAATGTGTGTCAGGGTCGCGTGTCAGGTCGGAGTCGTTACGACTTCTCGAACGATGATTTCTGGAAACTTTTATTAGCGCTAGATTCTAAGCGGGCATTCGTTCGACTACAAACAGAGTCGGTCTCCACGGTCATAGACCAAAAGCAAATCGGATTGTTACGTCCCGCGGAGCGCCGTTTATTTGACTCATTTATATTGAAGCTTGGTTTTCGTCAATTCTGATTTGGGCTAACGCCAGCTAACAATCCCGTCTCTATTTCTGTACATGCACGTACATCCGTGTTAAATCGTGGAGTACCAACGAAGGTCAACGAGTCGGTGACTAAGAGAGTACTTTTAATCATTCATGTACATATTCAGCTCTCGAATACACTCGGCCTCGAATCTCGACGACGAACTCTTCACATTTGTCAGTTGAAATACTCGTACCAGAATTTACTTTAATTAAACGACTTTGCGCGCGATCTCTCTCTCTCTCTCTCTCTCTTTCTCTCTCTCTTTAGTTCTTTAAATATTTAGATGTATGAATGCATTGACTGTACTACAAGACGACTATTTTCTTTGGAACCGATCCGCGGAAATTCGAACATCATTTCGCACAGGATCTGGTCTAATGTCGCAGAATGTTTCTCGAATCCACGTGTGGTGTTGGCCGGCGCTCGGGAATCGTTTGTTAGTTCCGGTCGAACAAGCAGACGGCATCGACAGCTGCCTTGCGTCAGATATCTCCGATCATATACCCAAGCCGATATATTTTCGTCGTGCTCCGTGTTCGCTTCTCGCGAACCTTTAAAACCCGCCGGGAAAAGGTTTATTCGAGAATCGACGTGTCGTGCCTCTAAAATTATTGCGCCCTAAAAACGAGGCGGCGAATGCAGTTGTTCTATAAGCGCCCCTGCAATGCGCATTTGCACATGCACGAGACACCGGTGTTTACATTATTACTGGCGCTTCGCTGTCACGATTTTGGACAGCTGCATCTGTCGGTCACGTCGGCGACTCGTTAACTTGCGATTAACGGCTTGCACACGTCTGGCGGCGAATAAAAATAAAAGGCAGACGTTTTATAAAGTGTCACAAACCCACGTGAGATAGGCTCGCGCGAACAATGGTAGTATGTGCAAAAAGCGACCCGATAGGGCGATGTGATTTTGAAACATCGAAATTTCTTGAAATTCTGCGTACACGTTTACGTAAATAAAAATAACAACGATAACGATTTGTGTGTGTGTGTATGTGTGTATGTGTGCATGTGTGTTAATTGGAAAAATATGTTATTAGATTTAATCATTCTTATCTATATTTCATTAATTTACATTTAATTTACATTTAATTTTTATCGCCAATGATGAAAAACATTAAACAAAGATATGTACACGCGAATTAAACGCGAACGAAATTCAAAAGGCATTTTGAAACAAAACCTAGAAATGAAAATCTGGCGTGCTCGTGTTAATTTGCACACGGAGATATAAATACGTACAATTTCTTTTGGAACTTGTCCATGTTGTGATAGTAACGGTAGGCGTAATAAAACATGTGACGACAGCCGCATGAAATGATCTGGCGAGTGTTCGCCGAGCAATTTTCTCATTGGATGTCACGCGGTGACTATTCTCGCGAGGGGTGGGTATCATCGTCATCATCATCATCATCGCGTGTCGTGTCGTTCTGGCAAAGATATCACCTCGATTGCGCTTTGAAATTATTGCAAAACGAAGCATTTGTTGCCGATGCAAACTCTTCGAAACAATATCGCGCTCGGATGGACGCGCTCCGATTATTATTGGCGAACGGTATAATTTCATTTCGTGCGCGCAATCGACGCGCTGCAATCCGACGCGCGTTTCAGCTCGCGTCCAAATTTCGCTTTATTCGCGAGATCCGCAAACCATCTATTCAACCGATAATTCTATCACAGATTTGTGTTTAGACGTTTGCTTTTACGCGAATATAAAATGAGTAAAGTAAATAATTTTGCAAAATATATAGTTTTCAGCGTTAATTTTATCTGACGCAATAGTTGAAATGCGCGAGAAATTGCAATTTTTAGATAACACGAGCGTTTATCGTCGCGAACGGTATCGGTTCTTCGATTACATTGTACACGTTGGCGCGCGGAAACGAGGTTGCACCGCTCCGCGTGACGATAATTTAATTGAAAGTGACATCTTGGCACCGGGACGCGCGCGATCAGGTGATTTAATCCGTTGTGCGCGGATGCGGATGTAACGCACGCGTGTGTACACGATGCGCAGGTACGTTCCGTTGTTGCAGACTCGGCGCACATCGTTATTGGAAATTGCGTGTTGTTGCAATACGCTACGTGCATACGCTCCATGCATGATTTTGACTCGGCCATCTTTTTATATATAATAAGTATATATAAAATGTACATATGTATGTATATATATTTTTCTATATATAGACATATATGTATAAAATATATACATATATCGGCTAGAGGCAAGCGCGCGCTTTTATCAGCTTATCTTTGAAAACGACGGTAAACATTTGAATTATTAAGCCGCTTCTGTGCTTTGAGACGCGCTTCTCCGGGCGGATGACGGGAACGATGAAGAAAAGAGCGCGGCGTAGAAAGAGAAACGAAGATATATGTATACACATAATAGAGAGAGGTGAAGCGAACAAAAGGTACACTCCAACAACGAATCGAATGCGAGAAATTAACTTCTCGTTTAACCGGAGACTTCCAGCTGGGAAAACTTTGGAAACGCGATATTTTCACAAGACCAGAGGGAGGAGAGAGGAGGGGATTGGAATTATAGGCTTTCCAAACTCCCCTCCATGGAGAAAATCTCGTGCTCCAATTACGAGTGGGATTTCATTTTCATTTACAACAGGCTGTAAAAATATTCGACAAGCTTGAAATTTTGCAATTTCGAGTCCATCAAATATAGAAGAAAAAATATATAAAAAAAATAAAACTGCCGTACGTGAAGCTTCGATGAAGTTCCCACATTTATTTTCATTAAAATATCGCAAAACACTTTGCGCGAAATATTTTTCAACTTCAAGGTTTTGATAACGCGATTAATTCTAGAGTATTATTACAACACGCGTGCGCGCGGGAGGGACGCGCGATCTCTCTCTCTTTGTGCCTGCTGTAAATCGGATTACAAGGAGATAAAATTCGCAGCAACGGAAAATGTTATAATCGAAACACACGGGGCGCGCGCGGGGGATATATATTGCGTGTTTGTTATCCGATACGTTTGACGTCATTTGTATCCGATGATGTAGATACAGTACATTTTGCACAAAGGACAACGGGTATTGTCAGTCGGAAAAATATTATTGGACAGTATGAACGCGGAGAGACGCGTTTCTATTATGAGCGAAGTGTTCTATTGACAATATATTCAGGAAAATACATTTGCGCAATATAAAATATTCATTCGCATGTACCGTTAATTAACATTTAGCGTGCCAGCGATTTTCCGAATGATATAAATTGCGAATTTAACTCAAAAATGGACGATAAATTTCGCAATAATAAACCTCCACGGAAACGCGCGTGACGAGTAAATAAAAAAAAAAAAAAAAGAAGAATAAAGGGAATTATCAAAAAAGAATTATTTATAAAAAAAAAGGATGACAAACAAAATTATTGCGTTTTACACGTCCGTTATTACCTCGCGAAAAACAATTCGATAAACCGTGCTCAACTCGCATGGCGTGTTCGATGTGTTGTGGGTAGCAATGATTCATTGCGATTACGTTTATCTTAATGACGCAATCGATAATACAACGCCAAGTGTACTAACACGTCAACGAACGTACGGCGTAGCTACATCATTCATTGAGGTCAAAGAATTGAATCATTCGCGATGTGTTTGTAAATAGTTCAACTTTTCGCCGTAAACACACACAGAATCATTTCGATAATCGAAATTAATTTCGGATCTGTAATTTTAGATTTTTTTTTTTACATATATTTTATAATTGTTTCACACATTTAATATTTTAATTAATATTCTTTGACGCACATATAATCTATAAAAAAAAAAGTTCTTTCGCAATTTTAATAATTGACAGAATCAAATATGCCTCTTCTCGATATATATATCATCTTTGAATTTAATTAGCCGTTGTTAGCGAAGTTGAACGTGCAAGAAAAGAAGTTTGGAGAGGGCGGCGCTGATGAGCTTGTTAGAGTTCTTCCTTCGCTCTTTCGGCAACTTCTATCGCCGAAACTTTCACCTTCGACGGTACGTGTATTTCTTCGCCTTTGAATCGCGACGTAGGGCGAGGGTAGGCTTGTGGTGAGCAGGTCTTTATGATTGACTGTCTTCGCGCATTGTCGATTCGCGAAAGAAGCAAGCAAGGGACTCGCCTTGTTCACCTGGAATGGAAAAAGTGAAAGTATGTCGCTGGGTCAAGTGTGCCTAACTTGCGTAACGTCGCGATTCTCGCCTCGTTTCTTCGAGAGTTAGTCAATCGATTGCTCTTCGGAGTTCTTCTCCTTTCTCTCTCTCTCTCTCTTTGCTCTATTCTATTAAAAAGATTTCTTGAGCTTTGCTTTGTGTTACACACACGCCGATACTTGATATACAAGAAAATCGATAGCACTCGTCCTTAATGGACTAGCATTTTCCCGCGACAAAGATGTCCCCAAGGTACTTTACACGTCCCATGTAAACTACCAGTTTACACGTGAAGTAAAAGTATCAATGTTACGGCATTGATATACTTTCTCACCCGAGACCTGATATCGCGTAACTTTCCGCGCGCGCGATAGTTCCCGTTCTAAACTGTGCGATACTTTTGCGAAGTATCGATCGCGCGCGCACGTTGCGTATCTCGGCCGGTTGCACCCGGCCTGTGTTTCAAGGTGCGCGCCACGTTTTCGTAATTTCTCTTTGTTATATACGTGCGTTTGGAGTAATTTCTCCTCCTACCGAAACGTTGAAGAACGCGGAGCTACCGAGTCTCGCACGCACAAGAGACCGTGTGTGAATGGATAATCGTCAATTTCTTGAACTTTCTTCCTTTCGTTTTCCCCCGGTTCTCTTTCGCTTCTTACCTGTTTATCATCAAGGCTCGGTCTGCGTCTCGCCGTGTATATTATTATTACGTGTCTCCTTTGTCTCGAGCATGCGGTTTTGTACGTAATAATAATAATTCATAATGCCGATCACATAACGCGTCTCGACGCGTCAAGACACGTTGGTTAAATTTCGAAGCAACCCGGTGAACGAAGGACTACCAAAGAAGTAAGTTGCCCTCGTGTTTTTGTTTCTGACCGACCGACCGATCGACCGACCGACCGACGAAGGGTCTACATTCTTCAAACCGGTTCATTTGCCTCGATCTTCGCCTCTTTTCTCTTTCTGTAGTCCACCGTTCGCTTTTTATCCTTCCTCCGATCTTACGATTCGGTTCCGAAACTGGTTCTGGTCTCGTACAACATGATTTCAAAACGTTTTTTTCTTCTACTCTTATTTCACCACATGTGAAATTAAATATTTCTCTCATATACCTAGAGACAGTACAACAATTTTATTAATTTTGTTGTAAAAAAAAATAATTTTTTTATACCACTGTAGTGGCTCTGCTAGCGATAACTTTATACGAGACGTACGTAAACAAAGTTTGGAAATATACACGTTTTCAGGGAAAAAGTGCCGGTCCTCTTAAAAAAATTGCCATTTGGAGAGCAGCTTGCATTTCCGTTTTGCAACAGTTATGCAAACATCGAAGTAAAATTTTACATCTCATCATCTGTGACACACGCCTGACGATTGCGCGCGCTCTGGTCACTCGATTAGAGGTTTCACCGCCGGTTAATTGCGTTTGTCGGGTTAACAAAAGGGATCGGCCTGCGAACGGGCTTTTATCACGGTCGCGAGTTATTAATTATGTAACGCAAAACACACGTTCGGCCCGCTTCGATCCCGCCGGAGGTGAGACGGAAAAAAGAGATAGGGAGCGAGAAGTGATAATTATGAACTACCGATATTGTTGACGGTCGCGCGCGATAACCCACTTTATTCGGTGGGTGGGCCGCGCGCCGGCTAATGCGGCGTATTATTCACTTTTCTGTTGCCTCGCGCAAATAAACGAGGCGGGCGTTCGTTATTATCCGAACGCGCGGCGAAAACAACGAGCCGTATTGCGTATAAATATGCATATATACGGGCTGTTTGCTGTTCTCCTCGTATTTGTCTCGTAATAATGCCGGGGACGCGCGCGTGCAGCAGCGAGCGCTCGCTCGCTGTTTCGCGCGAGATAAAGCGGTTTCGGATGCAGTTGTCAGTAGCGGCTGGGCTGCCGATTGTTCGAACGGACGACAAGATGACGCGCGGGAAATACTTTGTATGAAACGTCAACGAAATGTCAACGGGAATTGCTGATAACGATGCGCGAGCATAAGAGCTCATGCTCAATGCAAATATCAAAAGTAAAGTCTCTCGCGTTAAGAATTACAAAATTTTTACAATTGTTCGCGCGGACTTGAGAGATATTATATTTAATCATGAGGTGAGTAATCAAGTTGACAATAGTCACAACAAGAAGCTAGAACCTTTTCCTAGCTCCGCGTCGTGACTTCTCCGAATATAACCTTGAGGAGGAGAGGCGATTGAGAACCGTCGTCGAAAGAGTGTGCGTGTAGGTACGATCGAAAAAATATACACTTTAACTTTCTTTGATCGATCAAATTTCTTCGGTACGCGCGACGAAAGTCTCTCCTTAAAGTTCGCGTTTAAGCTACCGACATCAAAGGCAATATCGCACGCGTCGTTAATACGATCTTCGCGCGCTTTTTAACGCGTTTTTCTGTTTCGATTAACGTTGTTATGTTTCTTCGCGTCTTTAGAGAAAATTGAATAAAAATTCTATACTTGCCTCAAAGGAAAAATACGAAGAAAATTGACTGCGACACCGAGTCGGCTTCGTAAAAGAGTATAAGTTATCGCGCGTTTAGTTACTCACGTAAGATTGTAATCGTGTCACAACCGGAATTGCTTGCTGACATTGCTTATCGAAGATTCCGGATTATATCGTCGAGGAAGAAATAAACTTTCCTTTTTTTTCTTTATCGATATTTGCCTGTTGCGCGACCTTGGTTCACTCCCCCAGCCTTAACCTTGCTTGTTTGCCAAGACATTTCTTTGTTAACTAGAATAATTTCGGAGTTTTGGATCGTTCAAATCGATCGTTTAAACGAATTTTGTTCAATTAAATAAGTATATACGGCAGCGAATCGCGTACTATTTTAGTAAGGTAGATAACAACACGTGTTTTTCACTTACGCTGAGGCTGAATTTATTTATGCATTCGAGTCGCGCTGGGTAGCGACAGACACAGCGAGACGAAAAAAATTTATGTTAATATTCCGCTCGTTCCTTCCTCTCGTGTAACCTTGTATAACATTTTCGTCATGCGTGAATCAATTGTGAACAATGGAAAGTTTTTGGCTCGTGTCAAATAGCCAGTGTTGAAAATTCAAATGAGTTTCAATTTCGAGAAATGCAGGTTTCTTATATAAGAGATGCACGATTGATATCTTTCGGTCTCTAAAACAATGTAAAACTTTTTTTTTTTTTTTTTTAACTTTTAATCGAGTCCAACATTTTTAACGCTCGATTATCAATTATTTGAAAAAGAAAAGAGATTCCTGTGAACTTTCATACGTACGTTTAAATGTAAAAATATGCGGATTATGTCACCGCGCGCGCGCGCGATGATGAAGCTGTAATGCGGTATCGAACAACGCGTGTTCACGAGCGTAAAGAAAAAAAATATATCGTGATTATATCACAGTGGAGTAGCGTGGCGTGAGTTACGCGGCCGATCGATCGAATCGTCGTGTGTGCAGAGTTTATACGGACCGTTTACGCGATATGATCAGTTATATACGCGGGGGAAAAAAGAGCCGAAGAGAGAGAAATCAATATCTTGGTCGATGAGTCAGTCCGCGTGGCGTCGACCAGACTCTCTTCTCTCTCTCTCTCTCCCTCTCTCTCTCTCTCCGACCAGAATTCAGTACTGCGCACTATGCGCTAATCTTACGCGGAAATAATCATTGGAGAGCTACGAGAGGCTCTCTAATTACAAACGACGGGTGAGTTGTTTTTTTTTTCGCGCCAGTCCGATTCAACAGGTTTCATTAAGGCCGAAAGTCGCATGTGAAAAAACGCGATTTGATAACGATTTGATTTACAATACATCTTAACTCTTTAATTGCAAAAATACCGCGCGTGCATGTGCGCGGATTTAATTTCGCTCAGGAATTCGTGTTGTAAAATCATAGTAAGGACTAAATACTTTCAATTAACGCAGTTTTTTTTTTGTGCAAAACACATTTAATACACTCGCCGCGACCGCTGTTTATCTTTTTGCGAAACATCTGTTTTGCCCGCAACAAACAAAGCGGATGCGTGTTGTTTGTTTTTACCTCGAGAATCAAAAGGGAAAACCGCCTCTCTTTTTCGTCGCTCTCTTCAAATGTTAATCGACTTTCGAAAATAAACCAAAAAACAAAAAAAAACGGTCATCAATCTCTTTGCCTCGGTGTGCGCGCGTGTAAAACGAATAGACCGTACAATCGCCGATTAGTTAGTCACTGGTAAATATATGTACAATATCGGTTCATCGATACTCTCCGTATTTGCTTAACCAAATTAGTGGTCGCGCGCGAAAATCGAACGAATTTCAAAGCGATTTCGGAGCGCGCATTTCGTTCTCTCGCGTCACTCTCGCGTCGGCGAAGAATTTTCGCGGGAAAAATTATTTATTATTGTTTACGAACGCGGGAAATTTATCCGTTAAAACGGAGATTATGTTCCCCGAATTTCCCATACAGATGTATGAACTTGTTGTTTGTTTAATGCACGGTCGGGCGCGAAATCTATCTAGTTTAAATCGCCTTTATTCCCCGATCGAGCGTGGCCGTAATTATATCCGGGCTTTCCGTTTTGCATAAATTTATCGATTTCGCCGATGTACCGCGCGCGCCGATGTCCCTCGCTGATGAATATTATTAAACTCACTCAAATTTGCGCGAATCGCGCGATTGCCGCGACCGGCGGACTGCATTATCGATTGACTTGCTTCCCGTCCCGACTGCGTGTAGCGTTGCATGTAAGCGAAAATGAATTATATTTACCCGGAACGGTTTATTAAATGTAATTAATTCGATTAACGAAGATTGTGTCGTAAAATCTTTCGATAAAATGTGAAAGTCAGTCTTATTAACGAGATACGCCATTAATTTTGACATTGATGTAACGATTGGAAATTGACACGGAAAATTTCGCGTCGCATCGCGCGCGACTTCGAACATAAATAATAAATAACGATTATATTGTATCGCAATGAAGTGGCAGTTAATTAATGCCGCTGCTACGCGTGGCTAATATTTCTGCGCATTCTCATGTACATTGGTTGTTGTGCGCCGATAAAATATATAAAGAGTTACGCGCGCGTAACTCGGAAATATTTGCGATACGTAATGGAATTTCGTGAATGTGAAATTCAGCATGACACGCTCGATCGACTCTTGACCTAAGAGAAAAAACGTGTAACGGAGGAAAATAGCCGAGAATTACATAAACGCGCGCGGAAACCTCAAAGTTTACAGGACTATCGAATTACACGGGGGGTCGGTTCGCTGGCCAACGGCCAATTTGGCCGATGGCATTTCGGATTCTTTTTACGTGAGCGAGGCGAGCGCATGCAGCAACTGCTGCTGCACCGTCAGTTTGTTTTTTACATTTCGTTAAAACGATCGAAATTTTAGCTGATTTTTTCATTTTTCGGACGCACGTGCCTTTCGTGCGCGAAGAAGAAACGTTTGATTTTTTTTTCCCGACGAAAATAGGTGTATTTTGTTTCCGGTTTATGCCGTGTCGTCGGCAAGCAAACGAATTTCCGGCGGATTTTCAGTTGCGGCTGCGCGCACGCGAGGAAAAAGAAGGACGACGATCGGCGCCCATTTCTTCCGGTAAAAGTACTTCATTCTCATTAACGGTCGCAACGTCAGTTAGCCAACGGAGTTTCACGCGGTGACACAGATAAGAACGAAATTGCTGTACCCACGCAAAGTGCCCCGATGGAATTACCGGGAAAACGTCCACTTCTCTCTCTCTCTCTCTCTCTTGCAGATTGTGGCTGCCAGTGCAATTTTTTAATCGAGTTAGCGACTCTTAGCGCTTTATAGCTGCGGGCAAGAGTGACGTAAAACTCCGCGCGACCAAACTTTGACTCTCGTCTAGAGCAAATATAATTTTTCGCAAGCAACGCCGCGACATAAACTAGACTGTTATCTCTAATGTTCGCGTAAACTAAATACAACGGCGAGTCGTTCGTACGTACGATGATGATTCGGTAGTGTGCAACATGCGCAAGAAAACCGCATCTTATTTTTTTCTGAACAACCTTGCAGCGCGAAAAAAGAAAAAAAATGCGCTTAGAAACGAGCGAGGCTCACAAAACGGGATTCTGGTTCAATCTTTTTTTTTTTTATTTTTTTATTTTTTTTTAACGAAGTGAGAATAAACAGACTGACATGCGAACGGGTCACCGCGACTGTCTCATTTGCGGAAGGCGTAACAAATACTGAATGTATATAGGAAATGTCTAGAAATAGGAACGAGATGCAACGCTCGTACATTGCAAAATCGATGACGCGTCGCGATTAGCATTCCGCGAGCTTCTCGGAGAGGGAAGGGAATTTCTCGCGACACGTGTCCTGAAGTGCGTTGAAAATTGCATTCGGGAAGACCGCAGTGCTAGTTTTTTTTTCTATTTTTTGCATAAAATAGAAAATTATCGCGTTTGGGACACGCGTATGTGTCTGCATTGTCTCCGCGCGATCGTTTGCACGTGCACCGAGAGCTACTTCTGATGCTGCTGCTCTATGCACGAGACCTCATTCGCAGGCCATTGGCAGAGACCACAGACACATCGGCGCGACGTTGGTCGGTTTCAGTTTTCTGAATTATTTAAAGGTTCGACTCGATGTATATCGCCAACATAGATACTGCTATCTAATGCTCTCGACCTTCGGGATCGTCCTAGAATAGCCGGGTTTATCGATTTTGCGACTTTGGGTCGCGAGAAATAATTAAAAATGATGAATGCGCTCTTGTTTCGGGAACGCGTGACACGGCATACGGCGATTACACTGTTGGCAGATAGCGTCACGTTCGTAAAAGCTTTTTACGTGCATCTCGCGTGTTTTTACAGCGAATGACTGGTACGCGCGTGACGTGTATATTCGCGAGATATCCGCTCGTAATGCCGGAAATTCGATACGTACGTATTTGTCGTCTGGGGTTGTGTCTCGCGGTCACCGAGAATAGATTTTTACAGCGCGGCGACGACGACGGCAGCGACAGCGGCGGTATTCGCCGCCGCCGCCGCCGCCGCCAGCGAAGCATCCCGATGTTGCGCTCCGAATTATTTACTTCTTGCCAGGAATAGGCCGGGCCGGAAATTTATTTATCCACTGTCCTCCCTGCAAGCAGGGAGAAGTCCCGCGTCTCTCTTCGACCGAAATATAATTTCGTTGCGAGAGTCTTCGCAGCCGGCTCGCCTTCACCGATCTTCGTCCCATTCCAGTGATTCGACTTCGGTCGGAGCGTCTACCCGGGACAGGTTCTCGACAGCCCGACTAGTGACTTCGCCTGACTAGTGCTTTTTGTCGCCATATACGTCTGGCACGACGCAGTGCTTCTCAAATGTGATATAACCATTGAATTGATTTTTACAATCGAATCGACTGTAAGGATTTTTCATCCGTGACACAACTTTTAAATAATTAAAATACATTATAAATAATAAAATCAACTAAAAAGTTCTATAGATAATAAAAAGGTAAAATAATTAAAATTTTGTAATGATATAATATAAATTATATTATTAAAGTTAGAGACTGTAATTTTAGTTGTTTTTTCTCGCAATGAAAATTTATACAATTTGCGTTTCTCTATCGAACTCTCTCGATTTCGTAATAAAGAACAAATTATTCGCAAAAAGTGCACAAAGGTGTGTGAGAATAAGGTGTGAAGATTCGAGAACCGCTCGAACCGTGACAGACGAACGAGCGCGCGGGCTACGTTGGGCCGACAATTGCCAATTAGTCAGGCCGACCTGTTAGGTCAATTGGACTCGCGTTTCCAGCCGATTCAGGAGTCCGGTCATGTCCTACCGTAAAATTACTCGTTGGCCACACACGCAGCGTTTCTCTCCCGAATTGCCATCTTTATCGAGGTGTGCCGTGATAAATATCGCATCGAACAGAAACGGTTTTAATATTTTATTATAATACGCATCACGCTTTTAGCTCGGACATTGCCGGAGGAAATCTTCCGTGATTGTACTATTATTACACACACTTCGGAGAATGTAATTATATTTATGTCACGAGAGCGCAAAACAATGATACACTAAGAAAGCTAATCTCTCGGATGAAAGAAAGACTTAACATTAACTACCGGTCTATATGTCGGTCGATTTTTGCTCAAGGCTGTACACGCACACGTGTATCCTCGAGGCGCACGCATGTTCGTCTCGACGACATATGGCAGTGCTCCAACAAGTGGCGGTAAAAACGAGTCACTTGTATGTGTACGCGCTTATATGTATATATATACATATATATACGTGTGCATGTGCGCGTTTGTGAGATATCGGTCGCACACGTCGACGTGACGCCTATTGTCCAGGGATGGTCTGCGAAAGAGTGTCCCGTCTATTTCACATCATCGATTTTCTATTCAAGAATTTTATTCTCTCGCCAAAGTAGACCGTAGGTGTGCGCTTATATACGTTGGTGGCGCCGGTTCTACTGGAGATTTTTACGCGACACGGTTTTCCCTTAACGCGGATATTTTATTTAAGGGTTTAGGAGAAGATACACAAATTTGAGGTAATACACACAAAAGATACAACGAAGTGTAGGATACTTCGATTTATCGACGAGCTTCAGAGACCGGTGCGTTTTATTTTTTTATGAAGTTGCGAAGGCTCAGACCGTTTCATTCTCTCTCTTTCTTTTTCTCTCTCTTTCTCTTTTCATTCTTTTTCGCACCCCGATATTTGTCTTCGTTTGGATCGTCCCGCTCGCCATCTGTAACCCGCGGCAGGCTGCGCGATGCATTGTCAACGTAACGAAGTTAAAGAGGAGTGTGTTCCCGTTAATCTTGTTTCGTGATAAGTGCACGGGGAGAGGTAAGAATTAATAATAAGTCTTAGAAGGAACTTCCTGATTTAGTTTTTATGAACTTGTGCGCGAACTTCGTCCGCGCATTTCACCCTCATCCATTCGAAACGGGGTTGCGTTTGTTTCGAGGTCCGAGATTTATGACTGTTTTATGAAAAGCGACGCGAGAGCGCCCGTTGGCAACGAGGTTGCGGCGACGGGCGCGCGATGAAATTAGAAGCGACGAGGGTCGTTGCCTTCCTCGGTCGCACTTCTTTCCTACGACGACGAGTTGAAAATATACGCGATCGATCTTGTGTAAAATCGCGACCATTCCTTCTCGCCACTTTGTCATTTCATTTGATGTTTCCTGTCTCTTCGCTCGCGTTTCTCGTTAATAAGCACTTTGCTGTATTGTTTGATTTTTATTTTACTTTTCGTTCCGTTGCTTTTTTTTCAGACAATCGATTCGTTTGATGCGATTATTAGAACGCAAATTTATCACGACGTCATTGTGTTTGCGAACTCTTCGCGAAACGATTTTTTGCATCGGCATGTGTTTTCAGACCACTCGGCAACTGTGTACGTGTGTGCGTAATGCGTACACATGTTCAGACTCTGTGCCGGCGTAGGACGAGACGACGGGCAACGGTGCGAAATCGCCAAGGCCAAGGCCAGCCAGTGCCGTGTCAAGAAATTCTCGTTCCGGCCGGGTTCTTCCCTTCGTCCATTGTTCCGAGGAACACGGCGCATATCCGTTGATTATATATCGAGCTATCTCGTGCAGGGGCGCGTGAAACGGTGATTAGAATTTAAAAAACAAAAGAACGAAAGAGAAAGAGAGAGAGAGAAGGAAAACGGAAACAGGAGAAGGTGAGATCGGCGGTAAGATCGGCGTTGCTTTGCTGCTTCGGGAATAAGGAGAAGAGAAAAGATCGGACAAAAGGAAGGGAAAATAAATCACGAGAGAGAGAAAGAGAGATAGAAACGTGCGCGCGCGCCTGTTGCCGCCGGACGCGCACGGCGGCGGAAATTTAGCATAAAATTACACGAGAATGGCGGATGGTTAACGAGAGACGAGGGACGGGATGTGCCGATTGTAATTCAAATCGCGGCTTGGTATGCGGCCGCGTACAATCGCCGGCAAAAGTCGGCGACGAAATGTGTCCTCCACATGTGCACGCATGTACAAAAAAAAAAAAAAACGAACGACGACCGAAAGGCGTCATCGCGTATTCACGGGGCGTCGCGAGAATCGAAAAATATCGCATTGCCAATAAGAAAGATACGTAGATGTTTAACAAAGACGCGCGAAGAGTCATCGCAAAGAATACAAGACTGTTCAAGATTCATGTTTTTGATTGTCCGTGAATTGAAAAGAGTGTATTAATCGATCGGTGAAGGAGAGAAACTGCTTTTGTGCGGGATAATTTATTTTTTGACCGAGAGATTTTCACGCTGCGTAAACATTGAGGCTTATTTCTGGTCGGTACGATGCATCGTTTTGTTTTCCTGTGCGCTTCCTTACCGTCGGCGGATGAGCCCGGGTTCTGCTTTATCCTCCAGCGGCTAACAGGGAGGACAGAGAGCCAGTCAGCTGTTTAAGAAAAAGCCCGCCTACTAATCAGACGTCAAGGCGAACGGCTTAATCAAATTGACGGATGTGCGTCTTCGGGATTTGCGCGGCCGTGTCGGAAATCGCTCACGGTCATCTCGGTGCAATGAACTCCAGGATGATGTCCTTTCTCCTCTTTTCCCCCTCGCGTCCGGTCTATCTTCTGCCGCGCGTTGTGTGTGCGTGTGCGAGTTCTCACACGACAATTCGCGCACTCGCGAACTTTCTCGTTCGAACGTCTCGTCGTTGTGAAAACGTTTCGCGGACTCGTCAAACGCGACGCGTTTTCCGTTAATGAAAGATCCGATGCTAATTACCGAATACACGCGAAAGTTTACGAATGTCTGACGCGAAACTCTTCCAGCACATTCCTGAGAAATATCGGAATATGCATAGTATAAGCATTAGTAACTTTGGAAGATGCTGCCTATTTTCGTTAAGGTTTATATACGCGCTACATTTTTGGTGGAAAGTTTGACGCGCTGTTTCCTTCCTCGAGTCTTCCTTCGTGTCTCACATGTGTGTGCCATCTGATTAATGAAAGATCGCGAGTCTGGTTTTCTGGCGTATGTTACGCCTCATTGAACGTTAATAACGGGACGCTATCGGACTTACGCACATTTTATACATGTTTATAAAAAATTTTGTCTGGATTTGTAGTTACCTCTCGATTCGAGACTGGAAACTACCGATCTGTCGTTTTTTTTTCTTCAGAAATTGTACCTTATTAAATGTATGCGCAAAGAGTCTCTCTGGGAGAAGACGAGATAATTTTAAGTAGCAATTTCGGTAATCGCTTCGATTTTCCCAACCAATATCGAGGCGCGTCGGTTCTCCTCCTCGTTCTTCATTTTTCACCGACGGCGCGGGCGGCTCTTTTGTGTTTCGGGATGTGTAAATAATATATCTCGAGAAAAGAGCAAAGATGGCCGTCATGAATAAATTGAAACTTCATCGGGACGGAGAAAGGTCCGACCGTGTTGTGTCTCATTAGCATGCAAATTTTGTGAGGGCGGTGTCAGTTGCTTCTTCTCTTCCTTCTGGTCTCGTTCGTTCTTCTCGTGGAAATCTTTCTTCTTTATATACCTCCCCCCCCCCTCCGTGCCAAATCTTTCAGCGCTCGATCCTCGCTGTCAGCAAGCTCGAAGTAAACTGCGCGCGACTGCCACCAGTTTTTATCTCTCCGTCCGAAGGATTACGTTACTCGATAACGCACGTTCGCGAGGCGTGCTCGTCACGACACTCGTCTCCTCGTCGACTCGGTTTGCTACACCGCGTTTCCCGCGTCCATTATATTTGCAAGTGTTTCAGAGTTGTCGCGATAAAAATTAACCGTGAACTAATCCCCGTCTCGTCTCTCTCTCGCAGAGTTTATATATTTGAGGAGAGAAAAAAGAAAAAATTAACTCCGGAGCGAAGCAAGAAAATAATCTCTTGTAATATTTTGCGAGAGACGCACGGCGAAAGTAGATAATAATAATAATAATATTTTTTATAAATAATTGCGAACGGTGTACCAGCGAGTTCTCCACATTCCCTCCTTTCTTCCGCTTGTTAAAATGACAGAAATGTCCCGCGGCGCGAGTATAATAACGTAAAACACGACGGCCAATTGGTTATCATAACCCAGGGAAGAAATCTTGTTAAGAAGGAAATATGCTTCGCGGATGGAGACATCGCTTGGTTTCTTGCTTATATATAATCCGCGTCCGCTCTTTTCTTGCCCCCTTTATTGCACCGCACGCGGAAAAGCATAGAAATTTGAATTATTGCTCATTAAGGTCTCGTGCCGTGAGAATAAAGGCCGACTTCCGCGACGACGCCGGGGGTCTGGGTGATAGGAAGAGAAAGGAGGAGGTATAGGCGCGATTATAAATTCGTGAGATAATGGCGGCGCGGTACTTTTAATTAAAAAGCCGCGCGCGGCTCGGTGCCACCGCGAATTACGTTAATACAGGGAGGAGGCAAACTTGCGACGGCAAATGTTATAAAATTGCGCCTCCGCCGCGCTTGATCTCTCTCTCTCTCTCTCTTTTTCTGCATACGCGGCGCGTTATCTCTCGGTCTGACGACAAATAATCGAGATATAATACAGATCGAGGAATTAGCGTGGGACGCTTTCCTCTCTTTTATGAATAAAAGATTTATTCATATATTTTCCTCTCTTTTGATGAATAAAATGACAGAATTAGTTTGATACGATGTCAACGGAATATCAGGAATTAATCTTCTAACATTTTGTTTTGGTTTACCTTTGTTCTTTTTTTTTTTTCGTTTTTGTCAAATATTGCGTCGGGAAGGTTAACAGTGGGCGGCGTGCGACAGTTAACACGGTTTGCGAACAAAACGCGCTAAATTTAGGCGCAGCGCGTTGTACGAAAGGGGTCTCCTCCCTCTGAACAGACAACGGCTGTCGTCGTCTGTCGCTCTGTACCCAGCGACGTCGCGGAAACTTCGACTGTGAAAGTTGGAGCTTTGGCCGCGACAAGTTGGATCGGCAAAGTTACCCTCGCAACGTCTCGCTTCGCGCAGTCGTCTTCGTCGTCCTACGGAGGCGAGACGTTTGAATCCGTTGTGTTTCGTTCCGTGAAACGACAAAATTATTTCGGAATTCCTGCAGAAACGTGAAAGCCCGCGGAAATGTTGCGCGTACGTTGCTGACGTTAAAAGCGTGCGATGTGTGTGTGTGTGTGTGTATGAGAGAGAAAGAGAGAGAGAGAGAGTAATCCTCTTGACTTTGAGTTTTTGTTCATCTTCTTTGTTCCCGGTGTTTTTCTTCTCGTTGTCAGTCGGAACGCAAGCAACGAAAATTTCGAAGCGACTCTTCGACGATAGTACGTAAGTGACATTTTTCGTCCGTGACTTATCCGCGTTCAGGTAAACACGGAGATTCGCGCGAAATAATACAAATAAAGGCGTGGGAGAGAGGATTTCCTGTGCGAGCTTGAAAATATCGAGTGTTTTTGAAGCGCACGTCGAAAATAAACTGCTGCAGCACACGTACCTACGGCGCGGAATTATCGAGAGAAATTTAATTTAGTACATATTCACAATTGTTATCTGCGATTTAAAGTTTTTCAAGTTTTATGTTACAATTTTATCGTCAATAACAAATAGCAGAGCGATGATGGCAATGCAAACACGGAACGGAATTACAGTAATAAAACAAACATTCTACTCAAGAAAAACACTATTTTGTAATTTTTTGTAATTAATCGCGCGAGATTCTCGCGTGAATACGTGAAATAAAAATACAGAGATGCGCGCGCTCGTGCGTGCGTGTATTTTGACTATTTTAATTTCAAGCGATGGCCGTTTCCGTGACGCGAATGTTTTGCGGGTTAATTTGTTCGGTGACGGTGCGAGACCGCCGTCACACGTCGCGTTTTCGTGCCCGCGACTAAATACGCGCGCGGGCGTCCACGTGCGATTTCGCGGCGACACGTACGCGACAGCCGGCGTGGAAAACGAGCGAGCGGGCGGGCGGGCGTGCGTGGCGCGCCACGGAGAAACGTCGCGGTGCACGAGCGCAGCAGCAGCAGCAGCAGCCTCCGGGCACCTGTTACACACGACCATGACAAATCTTGTAACGGTTCGTTGCGCGCGCGGTCCCGCGATAAAGCCCTTAGCCACGATGACTGCACGAATTGTCACTGAATTATTGACCTGTCATCGCGTGTGCCGATATATCCCGACGGCGAGCTTGAGGATCTCGTTTTTTACGTAACCGGTCGCGTTTTGGCAATTTGTCGATTGTCATTTTTGTTCCTCGTCAATTCGAGTCCGTACGTGTCACGCGTTCTCGCACGAGAGGTAGATGAACGCAAGTCGCGCGAAATATCTCGAATGTGATAATGAAGGTTTTCAAGTTTTAAGAAGCTATTAAGAGACCACCATCTCGATATTCTCGTAGCATTTGGAATTGACACGGTTATTATAAAAAAAAAGAATCGGATGACAGTTAAATTCTCTGGAATTTTAATTGAAGGCCGAATCGCGTGCGCGAGTCGAGTTGAATCGCGCTCGCGAATTCATTTCGCCGGATTTAAATGTTAAGCGCGCGTAAATCTGCCGTGTCGCGACATATTGGACGTAGTATCGCGGTCGCGTTACTACGTTCGCTTTTATATGACGACAGTTGCGAAAGTTTTGCGTTTAGCGCAGAGATTCGGTTACATTCGCAGCGCGCTTCTTCCGGACTTTGGCAAACTTCCGCCAATTTCTCGCTCGAAAACTCGGGGAATTTTTCGCCGTCCTCGGAACGTGTAAATCTCGCAAGGAGAGAGAGAGAGAAAGCAATCGTCACTGGAACTTTGAGAGAAATTTTCTAACAGAATTACAACGACTTTTCGTTAACAGAATTTCTAACGCAATTAACATCTTTTGCTTTGTTACTCTTATTATACCGCGTTAAATATTCCGCGCTATTTTATATAAATGCGCTCGTTATTGAAATTTTGCGCAAGATGTTGATTGCGCGTGCGGGCGTTTCGATTCCTTGTAACTTGAAATATTATGAAATATTATGTTGAAATATTATGTTCCTAAATGCGACGCAACGTGACGAGTACTTACATTGCTTCTATTTAAAACGCTGCGAATCCGATTGATCTTGACCTTTTTTCTTTTGTTTGTTTCAGGTGAGTTTGTTTTCCGGTTTCTTGAGAGTCGAAAGGGAGAGAGGGAAGAAGGGGAGGGAGGACGACTTCAGCGCGTCGAGTTGGCAAGTTAAGGTCAAAAGTTTCGTAAAGATCTCCTTTTCGCTGGACGCGGAGGTTTGCTGCCGAGAGGTTCGCTCTGCTGCTAGACGAGTTTTCGAGTCTTCTTCACCTTCTCTTCCATCGAGAGCGAGATTACACACAGCGTTCAAAACTTAATCGGGAGAACTTAACGAAACTGCGTTGCATGTTACACACACGTATACAAAGATACTTAAATTCGCAAGTCAACAACATTATAGACATATATACACATAGACAATTTACTTCCCTTATGTGTGTAACACGCTTCGCAACTTGTGTTCAAAAGTTTGAAATTGTTTTATATAATCTATAATACTTGTTGTGCGCGGATGAATTACAATTTATAAATAAAACAGTGTTTACAAGATACGGTTCGTGCTCCGGAGAACTTCCGACATTTACGGATCTCTCGATTAGGGAGACATTCACATTACGCGAACAAGTAAAACTCCTCCCTCCCCCCCCCGCGCTTAGGAGAGTCAACAGCTCGCTCGTTCCAGCGCGGAAATTGCGGGAACGCGTTTTCGCTCGATGTTCATTGAAGTAAGCAAAAAGTTCTGCCACCTCGTTTCGCGACGGGGAACGGCTCGAAACGAGCACGGACGATTGGGAAATCGATGGGGCCGTGTCGAGAGTGTGGTCGCGAGAAATTCTAAATAACCGATTGCACCCGAGGGTGCGGATCGCGGCCGCAGGTTTTATCACGCGCGGCGGCCGAGACGGCGCGTTCTTCGGGGCTTTGCGAGATGTGGGAAACGGCGCGCGCGCGGGCATTACGCATTTACAAAACGGAATTGCGTTCCTCAATTCGCGGCACCGACATGGTTTCTTTATGAGATGCTCGTTCCCTTATTGTGCGAGCACCACGAGGCGCACAAGAGGCGGGCTCGCCGCGGTATGCGATATGGCCCTGTCGAAAAATTCCGACCGAGATAACTCGCTCCTCGGCGCTCGCTACTTTTCGCAAAGTGCGTTATCCCATTCCGAGATTAAAATAAATATTAGAAAGCGCGCGTTCGAAACGTGTATGTTTTTCTCTCGGTGTGTGCGTGTGTTGAAAAGTCGCAGTTTAATTTAAACTCAAATTAAATAACGCATTTTCCCCGTCGCGCGAAATATACGGAAATTTGTGTTTACGATCCTTTTGTCTATCTAATTTTCTTTTAACTCGTTTTTTTTTTATTGTGGCGAACGAACATGCGATAAGGCATGTTTGAGATAATTCGCAGCGTTTGTCGCTACGTCCGAGAAGAGAGTAGGAGAGAGAAACTCCTTGCAAGCAGTTGATTTTCGAGAAGTTACGAAATCGCTCGGAACGGTCCCCTCTCTCAAACATTATCTCGGTAACGAAGTCGCGAGAATTAATTGTAACGTCTGACTCGACGACCCGCGACTACATGTCGGGGCACGTGTTGGAGTTTACAGGACTAATAACCGTAATTTATGACACGCGAGTCATTCGGCTCCTCTAATTTAAAATGATTTACTTTCCGGTTGCATCGAAACTTATTGAGACGGACTCACTTCGTTTTGGATAAAGCGTGTCGCTAAATACTCAAAAAAAAAAATTTATTTTTATGACAGTTTTATGTGCATATACTTCGAGGAAAAACACGAGAAATGTAGTTTTGTCTCTTTATGGCGCGTGTTTTATCGCCAAAATTATTTGACTCTCGATAATCCACTCGTGTATTGTTTCGCGGACCATCATCGATTTCCCGCGCGGCGCAGCTCTCGTGGGAATCGCAAATTCGTCGGACGTATTCTCGGGACCGAAAAGCAGGTCGGAAGATGGCCGACGAAAACGAAATTGCGTTACCGTGACGCGCGCGATGCGACGCGGGGGATGGTTGAGAAACAATGTGTGTGTGTGTGTCTGACTGACTGACTGAGTGTGTGTATGTTTGTGGTGGGCAGCCAGTGCGTGGAAATTTTCCCCACCTGTTGCCAAACAATTCCCATGGAAACGAAGTTACGGCCACGGTTTCCGGCGGATAAATACCGCGCGTGTAGGTAACAACGTACCGCGGGCGCGCGTTCCCGTCCGACAATTCGCTCGACGAGAAATGCGTTTCCCGTACGAGAATGAAGAGAAAACGGCTTTCGTCGACTTTGCCGCAAAAGGGACAATTGGTCCCTGGTTACATTAACGCCGATTAACGAATTCTGGCCGAATGTTCCCTCCCCGATGTTTTTGTCCACTTGTATGTTGACGGTAAAACTCCAATTTGAAAAGACGCAATCTCGTTTCGCACTTAATTAACTTTTGCGTGCGAATTAATAATCTTTGGCAACGAATTTTTTTTCCATATATTCCGTATTGTTATTGCGTTGTGCACAAATGGGGGAGATTACCGAGTTCATTCCGTCACTGTCAGCAGAGATTGATAACGGGCTAATAGAAAAGTATTAAATTATTTTAATATTTTGTAATAACGCGCGCGCGATACGCGAAGAAGAGAAGGCACTTTAATTAACAGAGCTTACTTGTTTGAATGAACAATCGTTCATCGCGTGTCATCTGTACTTAGCAAAACCAGACAGCCGGACGGTCGTTTTTGTTTTTTTTCTTCTTCTTTTTTAAACATCTGACGTGCCTCGCGCTCCGATGAAAAGCGCTTCTCGAGACGAAAAGCGACTTAAAAATCTAGAGAGTTTAATTAGAGGCGTCTCTTGTCGCCGCCTCGAAGATCAGAGTAATATAAGGGTTGTCGTGTCGCCGCGTAGGTCTGCGCCGTAGGGGGTGCAATATACCGGAGGCCGAAGGGGGTCGTCTCACGTCGAGCTGCAGCGCGATGCGATTTATATTTTTTAATCAGCACTCGCTGCCAGTCTGTGCGTTCGCAATGTGTTAGCGACTTTTAATTTCTTCTCTCTGGCAACTTTGCGCAACGTTTGTTACACATCCCTGACGTCTCTTTTTTTTATCAATCAAAAATGTATAAAATTTTAGTTAAAACCGTGTTTCAATTTCTAGTTTCTCGGATAAGTTAAAAGTCGCGTAAAAGTCTGATGAGAGAGTCTTTGTTAAGAGAGTCTGTTAAGAGAGTCTGTACACGATTTGAAACGCCTATGTACAATGAGCGAACAACGCGACGTGTCAACGATCAAGTCCCGACCGCTAATAAAATCTCGCTTTGCCGGATTAGAAAGAAAACATCCCGCGTCGTGAAAAATAAATTACGCGTCTTACTTTGCCACGCGCGCGCGATAAAACGCCCACAAGACGCATCTAATCGAATTTTTCTCTCAACGAAACCGCGCGTGACTCGACGTGATTTACGACATATATACACACGGTGTGTCGTTCGAAGACGAGTTATTCGTTGTATCTTCCCGCAAGTCCGATCTGGAGAGGTGAAAGAGAGAGAGAGAGAGAGAGAGAGCGAAAGAAAAGTGGACATGTAACGTAGCAGCACGTCTGTCGGGTTATATACACGTACCTCTGTGCCGTCTATAAGGGTAGCTACAGATATCACCTGGACGCGCTTTATCGCTCGTTGAAGGCGCGCAGCGGGGATGGTCTAATAATTTACAGCGACAAGGACGCTCGTCTCCCGTTATTGGTCCATAAAGAACCCTCGCTATGCTCGTGGCTCGTTTACCGTCATCCTCCTTCCGTGTGTTTTATATCGTCGCGCGTTCCAGCCAGAGCGCGTCGCTCGTCAGGAGAACGTCGACTTGCGGGAATTGTCACTTGATGTTTCTTAAGCGAATATCGAATTTTAGATGCCGCCACGTTTTTATGGCGCGCGCGAGTATCAGTTTCCTTCCTCCTTTTCCGGATGACATACAATGCGTATTGTTTTAAATAGAACGTAAACATGCGCGCGACAATAAAGTCCTGTGTGTTTGATGTTACACAGCGGAGATACCATCGGCAGGGACGTATTTTGTAACTTAACGCGACTCTCGGCGTGCTTAAACATACTTTATGTAATAACATAAAAAAAAAACAAATCGGATTTGTGTCGCGGAGTGCATCTGTCCGGCATATGTCCCTCTCTTATATGTCGGCAGTTTGCTCAGATACGACCATTAACTTCGGCTTTATTATTTTTACCAGACAAAAGGAGAAGAGAGAGAGAGAGAGAGAGAGCAACGTCGCCGCTATAAAGCGGAGTCTCACGACGACGATGGCGGCGGCGACGCGTCGGTCAGCTTAAAGTCGTGCGTGTGTGTGTCACACGCTCGTAAACACGATAATTTTAGGTCTTTTCCTTTTTTTTTTCCCAAGTTAACTCCGTGGCGGAGTTTGCTGCGACACGTGTGCGTTCGTCCGAGAAACGAGCGCGGCTCTAATTTGGAAGACGACGTTCTTTAACGGCGCTCTCACCTTCTGGCGCGATGCGGTAAATACCCGCTCGCGAAAATAGGTGTCGGATTATCTCCGCCGGGTCGTGTTCTCTCTCTCTCTCGCTCTCTTCGTGTGT